>WURV02164106.1:0-33526 GCA_011762755.2 Epimenia babai
TTTCCCAAGCATTTTAAACGAAGGTCTTTGTGAATAATTCTATGCACTGTTGTTCTAGATACACTCATCTCTCGAGATATCTGTCTTGTTGATTGATGTGTCTGCGGATTGTCCACTTGGCAAGAATCAGCTCCTTGGCCTGTTGAATATGCGTGTCGGTGCGTACAGTTTCTGGTCGTCCACTCCCAACACGGCGTTGTGCCGTACCGGTTTGATCGATCACTCGCAAGAAGTAACTATCACGTCTTACCTGCCAACCTTTGTCTGGGAACTCTCCAACAAGTCTTTTTGCACCATACCTCTTTGTTTGCCTAAGAAAAGTTATAGCTGTATTTCCTCTTCTGTAAACATTATCAATTTACTAATTGATTTATGTTTGGACAAATATCGTGTTTGCAACTACTCAAAATTTGACGACGTCACAAATTAATTTTACGTCATATCGTAGATATTAGATAACGAAATAAAATATTTTTTTGTTTTATTAAAATCGATCAATATTTGCGAGCAATACAGTCACTTGTGTGTAGGGTGCAATTTTTTATGGGACACCGTGTATATACTTTAGGGAAATAGTTCAGCCCCACCCTATAATTCATCGTACCCATCGCGTAAGTGTCATATTTCATTAATATCATTAGCATCTAGATATTTCTGTGCTTCATTGTGCATTTTAGTGGTTTATTATATCTAGGGGTTGTGTGGTATGATACTAATTTTATTGCCAAAAAGTGATCATTTTCGAGTAAAATTGAAGGCTTTGAAACTTTTTGGCTACAGAGAACCACACAAGGTGGATATTACAAACGATGCACAAAAATAGGACCTAATGTTCCTGAAAATGTCCATTAATGTGAGTATTTCGTGTAACCGCCAGGAGAATTCAGGATGGCAAGAATCCCTCTTATTACGGTGATTATGTGCTGAATCTCAGCCATGGGTACCCTACGCCATTCCTCGTGTAGTGCCGCCTCTTATTTGCCAAGAGCTTGTATTGGTAGAGTTCTCTCGTTGACTTTTCGACCAATCATATCCCAGATATGCTCAATGGGATTAAGATCGGAACTTCTTGCTGGCCATGGTAGAGTGATGATGGCGTTGTCCCGCAGAAATTCCATAAATGCAGAAGATCTGTGGCCTCTTGCATTGTCATCCATAAAGACCTAAATGTGGATTAAGCACGCGGTCATCGAAGGTAGCACCACTACGTTATCGAGGATTTCGTTGCGGTATGTTTGGCCAGTTAGTGTTCCTGGAATTGTCTGAACGTCTAACTTACAGTCATAAGACGTGCAATCATAATGGACCCTCCACCGAATTGAACCTCTTCGCTGATGTTTTTTATGCAAAAACATCTCCACAATGCCTCAAAACTCGAATTCTACGATCGTTTACATACAGAAGATAGCGTCTCGCGTCTGAGAAATTAATCTTTCTCGGTGTTTGCAGGTTTCAGTGCTGCCAGTGCATACACTTCGTTTCTCAAATGAAATTAATACGAAGCTGAATTTTTAAATGTCTCTTTGTTTCATGCCACACGAGCAATACAAGAGCGTCTGATCGAACGACTATGTCAGTAAGAGATCTATTTAAAATGCGCGATAGGTTATTGTTTGTTTAATACTAATATTACACATCTGATTGATTTACTATAGATAGCACCTCAGCTATACAAATGCAGGAGTCTCTATCTAAACGATCGGTCATTACAAACTCAAGTGAGTCGTGAAAGTCATACTGGTCAGTCGTCATTCACCAAAATCATTAATCACAATGCGACACGGTTGAGTTAGATCAGTTGAACAGTCATTATATCACGATGACCGAAGAGAGGTGCAGTTCGAACGAGTAGTTACGCTCGATGACCAGCTCCACATTTGGTCTCTTAGCCCAGGTGCAAAATCGCGATATAAGATAACAATGCAGCTTTCTGTCTTCTGTTGGGATCGCAGTCTTATGGGTTCGACATTTTCGCGTCTGTCATTAACTCAATCTATAAATTCTATCAGGAGCAAACGTTGACCGATATTTTCCAAGGAATACTTTTTGCGTCCTATCCATTTCGCAAGACCTAATTCCTTTATCCTATGATCTTTGTGATCATCGGATCATCACCCCATCCGCCGACCGTGCCAGCGATTTTGGTATATCCGCGTGACGTAAAATAGCGTCGTCGACTAAAATAAAAAATCATTTCAATCAAGCTACCAAATGTTGTCTTAATCATGCATACATGTTTTTGGCTGATTATTAACATTTATTCGTCATTTCGCACGACAACCCCCATAACATTTAATGTATGTAATTTAGTATTAAGTATATTCTCATACATGTTTTAAAGACAAAACGAATGATATTTACGACCTGTATACAGTCTAGCTATTCAGACATGGGTACTATTTTAAGATTTTATGTTTGAACGTGTTGCTATTTGAATAGTTTGCGATCGTCGTAGTTAACAACTAGAAAATTGTAGTATTTTGGCTTCTTTCATACACGAAGGACATCACAGCTCTAATTTTACTGACAAAGTACGTTGGCGACATGTCCTCGTGACGTAACTTGATTAATAATTGTAATTGCGTAATTTGGGAGGGTATCGGGGTGCCGGGAAAACTATTTATGAATTCTGTGCTAGTCTACCGTGCATAGCTAAGCTTAATTAACACCACTTTAGTATCTACTTGGTGCTATACACATAAGCCGCGTCCAATCATGCGTGCCGCATGAAGAAAAACTAACTTGCTTATTGGACTATTTTTAGTGCTTGGCGGCGAATTTATAAAAGTCGAACAACTCGATACCTACCAATTGCGCTCTGATATCGACCAAATTATTTTTAGCCGCACTTCGGATACGTTTCAGTTAATTAAGCTGACGACGGAGTCTAATTGGCTGACACAAAAAGCACTTATTGTCTTTTTATGGTTCCTTCGTAGGCGATTATCGAAATAGACACAGCTACAGTGACGCGGATTTTACGCGAAGGTCACAAGTCTTAAGTAACTCATTGCGCGAAGGCAAGCCGCAGGCGATTCGTCGTCTGTTTCTCGGAAATTGAATCTGGGCTCTGATATCACATAATCTACATTGGCCGAGGATGATACAACGTCCGTGTTACCCGAACCTCAATAGTTACGTCTGAAAACAACAACGGCCAGCGCTTTCAACGTCACAGTAAGTCTGCTTTTGTGTTTTAGTCCGTGGAACCATCTCGTCTACCGTAGTTTATATATTACATCATAGGAAACGTATTTACCAATATAATTTTCATTGCCGACGAATACGCTTCGCTCGGCGGATATTTTCAAGTATTCTCTGCTTCCCTCACCATAAAACACACATTACATTAACACCTACTGTCGCCAGCTGTCACCTACCATAAATAAAAGGAAAAACATCTTATTTTACATGATGAGAAACTAGGTGAAACATTTCCTGGTGAAAACATATGACTGACCAGTAATAAGCAGCCGTGAGGCTATTATGTATTTTAAATTTATGTGCCCTTGCGTGCGGTGTAGCTTTATTTCTAACCATATCGACGTATGTAATATGTTATACTTATTCAAACGTCTGCGCATATTTCATAAAAGGAATTAGGGTAATTAAATTATTTAGGCTTGACCGAAATTTGATTGGTTTTATAAAGACTTTAAAAATGACTTTCATATATCGGTCTGCATGTTACAGTGTTTAGTCGAATCGGAAACATAATAAAAAAATTTTAAAGACCTTATTTATTTCGTTGACATCATAAATATTGACGAGGCGTTGATATCCACACGATAATACCGTAAATGTTTCGATAAGAATAACTAATTAGTATGTAATAAATATAATGTATTACCTATTGCTTCTAGGCACATATCAAAGTAGAAACACTTCCAATTTGCATATTATTTATTAAGCATTCACTCACCAGTGTCATTGTTGCATTGGAATTGCCATTTTTGAATATTCGTTCAATCGTTATTCCTAATATATTAACAACATTCAGTATGGTAACACTTCCATCTGATTTATAAGCTACATCTGACTATTATCTATCCACGCAGATATATCTGAGAACATGATAAAAACATTTCAACCGTCTATTTAACAAAATCACGTGAAGAAACAAGAGTATACATGGTGGATGGTGTTTTTCTGACCAGCCTGGCTCTCGTGAATCTCCCCAGTCAGCGACACATGGAAGGGCTCCAATATACGATATGCGGTCCATAATTTAAAAAGTAGAACGTGTTGCTTAAGTAATTATGGAATGAATCAAATGACATATTTGATTGAAAGTGCACCAATAGCATGGACTAACATACAGCTCATTCTGCTGAAACTGCTGTATTGAGAGTTCACAGTGATATTTCACGTTTTATTGATGATGCAAACTCAAAAGCACTGTTGGTCTTGCTGGACCTATCGGCGGCTTTTGATACTGTCGATCGCAGTATACTTAGTCAGCGTTTATGATATTGGCGGCTCGGTACTACAGTGGATTATTTCCCATCTGGAACGGAATAGCTCAGTTAGTAGAGCGCCGGCCTATGAACCTGAAGGAATCCAATTGTGGATTGTTGTGCCAATCGTGTTTTTGCGTCGTATTTTTGGGCTGGGTACTTATATCCGCTCTCGCTGGTAGACTTGGCTATAATACGTAAAGAGGAATTTTT
Organism: Epimenia babai; assembly: GCA_011762755.2. Taxonomy (NCBI): domain Eukaryota; kingdom Metazoa; phylum Mollusca; class Solenogastres; order Cavibelonia; family Epimeniidae; genus Epimenia; species Epimenia babai. The sequence continues at coordinate 4,671 of WURV02164106.1, forward strand.
TTCGTGGAAACTTGAATTCATATACACTGGGGAAAGTATATTTGTGGTGGGCTTGCTGGCACCTGTTACAGAGCTGCTTGCCCCAACGACATGTTTTAAACTATCATTTGCCAAGCAGCTTTAAAGTGCAGTATATAAATGTAACACTTCACTTTATCTGTCTGGTCGATCTCTAAGTTATCTCCATTTGTGATTCTGTGCCTGACGAGATTTGTGGTTCGTGTGACGTTCCATAAGCTCCTATTCTTAGTGTACTCTTATTTTCCTTTCTATTGGAGATCTATTCTGAGATTATTCACGGCACTGATTACGTTACCACCTGTACGCGGACGACTGTCAGATTTACACAAGATGCAGCGATGATATGCCTTCTTCAGCTATCAGCTGCTGGGAAGATATCTCAATGTATCGATGAAATACGAGAGTGGATAAAGGGAAATTTTTTGAAGTCGAATTAAAACAAGACTTAAGGATACTTTTATTGATAGAATGGGAAGAATGAAATGTGATGAGCTGTTTGTGCAAAATTGGTGACAGTAATGTTAAATGTGATATATCAATTGAAAATCTATTTGTTTTTTGATAATATGCTATTTATTGAGTCTCATATTAGTAATATGATTAAAATATGTTTGATGCATTTTCGAATCATGCGTTACATCACTCAGACTGTTGCTGCCTCTATCATGCGTAGTCTTGTTGCGTCACGTATTGCTTATTCCCACTCTGGGCTTATCAGTTGTCCTTATGTCTTGCTTAACAAACTTCAGTGGGTTCAGAATGCTGCTGTTTCGTGTGCTCATGCAAGTCAAGAGACACTGCCGCGTTACTCTTTTGCTACAATCCTTTCTTTGGTTACCGATAAAACGCGCACACGCATCCTGATCAAAGTACTTTCATAGTCTATATTTACATGGCATTACAGTTCAGTTATTGTTTATTTCTCTAAAACAATACACAGTGTTTTTATAGTTCACGATCTTAAAAAACTAAAACCTACACAATAATATTACACTACTTCTAGGCTATGTAATTATAACATGACACTGTATATATAGGCTTGAAAATGGGAAAGCGGAAGAAGCTTGTATTACCACAGCCCTTCTACATCACTTATGTACATAAACTGGTTTGAATATTTAATAACTAAGAAATTAGTAGCAAATGAATAAAAAATTCAAATGTACAAATGTTCATATACAATATAAGTAGCATATTCAATAATAACATGGGGTAGTGATAAGTTATGTATAACATACATATAACAAAGACTTTATACCAGGAATATATTACATGCAAAATATACTATATACATGCCAAATATATAATACACACCAAATATGCTCATTAAAAAATTGTTGTCGATATATTAGCCCAAATATGTTCAAACTTTTTCTTTATTTAATTGCCGAGTTTTAACAAATTCCAATTTTGACCCCGATGTATAGTGAAATAGATCTTAATTTAGTTTTCTATATTGAGTGGAAAAATAATTCCTGTTCCTTGTAAAGTGGCTATGCTTCGTGCTTAATAATGAAACCATTTCTTGAATATTAGGTGAGAGTAAATTGTAGTTGGCTTCATACAGTCTTTCCAGATTTCAACTTTACTGGATCAAAAATATTTAAAATGTATTTTTTTTTAAATGGAGCTGTACGGTCATGATATTTAAGGCTACACACTTTTCTAATAGCTTTATTTTGTAGTGTGTATATACACTGTAGATGAGAATTATAATTATTTCCCCATACCCCACAACAGAAATTTATATACGGCATATTAATGTATAATACAAGAGGTAAAGAGGCATTTTTACAAAGAAATCGCTTAGCTTTATACACAACATAGAGGCTCCTAGACACTTTAGAATGTATATTCTTTATATGATGATTCCAAGTTAATTTATGATATATATTCACACCAATAAATTTAGTATATTTTACCATGTCAAGTTTGGTATACTCAAATAATATGTCTACATCATCACTATTTCTGGAGGAGGATATCATGTAATTTGTTTTACTTACGTTAAGGGATAGCTTCTTGACTTAGAAACGTCTTGTAACCTTCTGTAACTTTACAAATACGCAAAATCGCTTTTGTTAAATTGTTTTCGGAAAGGAAAATATTTGTGCCATCGGCAAAGAGAATGGCTTTTAGTTCAATAGAAGTTCTGTGAACGCCACTGATATACAAAATAAATAGGGTTGATCCCAAAATACAATCTTGTGGCACCCCACATGTGATAAATAATGGGTTGGAATCTATGTTATTAAATTCCACATATTGAACTCTATCACTAAGATATCTTGATATCCATGTTTATGCAGCACCTCCGATTCCATACCGATTTAGATTTATTACATTTAAATAAATGTTTTTTTAATCTACAAACACACCAATTTTATATTTAGACTGATCAAAGAACTTGTAATATTTTCGACTGGTTCTAGTAATGCTAATGATGTTGACATGCTTTTTCTGAAGCCATACTGACTCTGATATAGAATATTGTTGCTATGTACAAAATCAACAAGTCTTTTTTTAAATAACTTTCCCAAGATGTTAGAAAACTGAGAAAAAGAGATTGGTCTATGATTTGCGAAAACACGTTTGTCCCCCTGCTCTAAATAAAGGTATGATCTTGGCAATTTTCATCTCTTACGAGAACATACCAAACTCAACTGATTTTTCAAATATATAACACAATGTTAGTGGTCATTGAATGAATGCTAATATTTTTGGTGAGCATCATAGAAAATATCGTCGTAGCCAGAACATGTTCTATTTTTACACGACTTCACAGTGTCGATAATTTCACATTCCGTCACATTAGTTAGATACATAGAATTTGATAGCGGCATGAAATCGGAATCATCATCAAAAATTTGGATTTTCTTAGCCAGATCACAACTCATATTCACGCTAAAAGTCATTGAATCCATTGGCAATGGCCTTGTTGTCAGAAACTGTACCATTATTTATATTAAAATCTTACGGATATGCCAAAGAAATCTATTTTTGATATGCTATTCATAATTTCTTTTTAATGTTTCTTTAACATTTGCTTTCTGTGCCATCAAAAGTCTATAGTGGTAATCTTTGTGGTGATCTCAATATAGAGGTTAGCTTTAGCTTATTTTATTCCTTATATTTTTTGTATTTCTCTTGCACGGTCTATCCCCGCCATACATCAACGAACTGGTTTCGTTTTATCAGCCGCATAAAAATTTCAGGTCTGGTTTACTAGTGTCTATATCATGTGAATTTATATATTTAGAAGGTGTGTTTGACTTATCTTTCGTTGTTTTTATCGTACATGACAGATAGGATAAGTGAATGATTGTTTCTGCATGATAAAATACATTACCATTACCAGTAAACAGCATTAGAAAATAACATACATGCGCATATATATATACAGAACTTAAAATTATTTCATAATAAATCGAGGCCAGTGACTATTGACGTCCGTTTCCGTAAAAATTCACCTTTTAGTGACATGTCTGTTCGCTTTCACGCTGGATAGAACCAATGTTTTTCTTTCTTTCATATATTGTTCTGAATAATGTCATGTCACTTGGATGCCTACACATCGTATGCACACAGGTGTTCCAGTTTTTTTTTGTCACGATTTGTCATAGTCTCATTCCAACAAAACCTATCTTATTCGACAGCTAAGGATTCCTTTCCATTGAACAAAGTCTGTTGTTATAAGGAGTTGCCCAGTGTTTATTGTTCTTGCTATTGTTTCTATATTATGTTTTCTTCCCAAATATTATAAGACCACATTGGTAAAAATTGGATATCACATGTCCAGATAGTATCACAGTAATATGTAAGTGTTTATTTCTCTTCTCAGCTCCTAATAGAATATATTTCAAGGCTTCATCTTATGAAATGTAAAATCTTTTTGCGTGAATTTAAAACATCCAAGCATCTCAACCTGTTTATTTTGTGTTTGAGCATCTGTTAATTTTATTTGATATTTTTCATCGAGTGATGTAGGTAGTATTCACAGAAACTTTCAAGATAATCAGATCGTGAAATTAGAATTCTATGAGATAATTTTATAGACCCTAGCCGAGGCAGGGAAGGAGATGGGGAACTTCAGCGTGGAGAACACTAGCAGGAGAATGTTAGCAGAGAGTGTTGGGGCTGTTAAAGAGAGGCGCCAGGCGTCCAATCATCACGAACATGCCGCGGAAGTTATGGAATGACTATTGAAAAAAAACCGGGTTGAGCGGCTAATGTAAATCATCGAGTGTGTTTTACGAGATCTTACAAAACCGTCTGAAGCACTATTGAAATGATTCTCATTGGGAGAAACTCAATTTCCATAACAAATAGTGCCAAAAACCCTGAGCTTGCGCATTCGTTGTTGTCTATTGGGGTTATGCAGACAGTCGCTTTCTTTAAAAAACACTTTATACTGCAAAGCCTCCCCCCATAAGTTTTATAATCTAAGACATAAAAAGCTCACTGTGATTTCATATATGGGTCTCTTCGCTGCTTACAACTTCGATTTATATTGCCCAATATTTTCTGCTTGAATTGTAACATATCACCAGGAATTGACGCCATACGACGAAAATAAGTGAAATATGGTTGAGATACTGTGGTAATTTTGCACTTCGCAATTTCCTCGTGGTATGGCTCGCGGATTCTCTTTGCTGAAATAACCAAACTTGCGGTAAAAATTTCGAACCTGTTCACTATAAAGTAGAAATGTGAGGGTCTGCCTGGTGTCTCCTCGAGAGGCCTAACACGTTCGGCGGATCTGAAGTGCAGAAGATGATCAGTGTCACAAATAAGACACTAAAATCACACTCCTTGAAAATTCAGGCGTTTTTTGCTAAATGTTCAAAAGTTTGGCCTGAATAAAATATGAAGTAGCACGATTAAATAAATTTTTGCAGCAAAATCGAAGTGCTTTTTGTGACGTGAAATATACGTCGGATGGTTGGACTAAGTTATAAAGGTAAGTGCTATTAATATTTGCCTCAGGTCTCTTAAAAAATGTCGATTGATTTAAGACTTCTCTTGCGGCATTTATATTCAGTACTTTAGTATGAAAAGTGTCAACTGGGCCACGATGTCAATTTTCCGAAATACAATCGCAATAAAACTAACCACTTTTTTCCAGGATGTGTGGATGAGTTTTCCTAGTACACAGCAGTGTGCCAATAGTAGACGATTTTTGCGCGTAAACTAACTCAACATGAATTGTAAAAAATAACAAGTATAATGCATACATTGTGTCTAATAATGCCGAGACACTCAAAGCGCGATCAAATATGACATAAAATATTCTACCTCTAGGTGCACAACAGTTTTTTTACGATTCTTACGTATTATGGGCGCATGTGTCCGAGGTAGTGACCATAAATTTGTAAATTTTCTGTGAAATCCAAACCCACTTTGAGTGATTTTAAATTCGAATTGCCACAATCGATGTCGCTTCAACTAACACATCGACGGTCACGCTTGGTCGTTTTACATATGGAGGTCACCAAGCGCCGGATATATACAGAAAATATAACGTTAATGGTATCAATTATCGACTATAAAAAGCCAAGGTTCAATCAATTAGAGCATTACACCTCGGTAGTCAGTAAAAATAGAGTGATCTCAGACCAATTTTGCCCCATTTTCTTGCATCGTGCTTATCGGTGTTCTATTTATGTCATATTATGGAACATGTCGATTGTTCACGTTTTTTATCTTATCACGACAGCTATAAATCGAGTTAACTTCGATCACTAACTACCTTTCGCTTTGTATATAACCCATACTAAGTACTCTACTCAGGGCTTCGTGGCTCGACCACTGGATTTGAACTCCGACCCTAGGCCCATTCTCGGCTGGCAGTATACGACATGCAGAGTTTGTCGAGAAAAAAGGGCCCTAAACCGCATTTTACATGAGTATCTGAATAGCACTTGCAGCGTGCTTATACAAGTGCTTTGTGATATGGCAATGTTTCAGATGTTGATGTTCTCCGTATTGATGTCTATTGTGGCCTTACATCTCCGTTGTCACTTCACATAGTCGAGTCGTCGTGGGTATAGCAAAGTCCGCGACAAATCCTGTTTTTTCTGTAGCCAAGATATCTTATGTTCCAATGGTCTCTTCTAAAACAACTACCGTATCCCCGTTATGAAGATGACGCCTGTGGTTGCGCACGAATGGAGTGTGTCTATGTTGACGGATCTAGAGTACCGCTAATAAGATCTGTTATGAATATCTTACGCACTATCAGCCAATTTGAAATGATTGATACCGGCGATGTTCGGTTTGACTGCCGAACTAATCGAATCAACACAAGGGATGGTCTTGTCTTGGTCTAATTGGACCCCACGTATAGCATTGAGCACATTGAACGAATCGCTGAGAATTTCACGTGTTTACCTATCCTATGTAGTTAATATATTACAGATACAATCTTGATCAAGAATGTTATCTCTCCGCAGGAGGAAACATTTCCATAATTACTATGATTTATGCACGTGCTGACCCAAGGCGAACGTCACAGTCATTTGTAATTAGATCAATTACTTATTTTGGCCGCGCGGAAGATTTATGAATTATCTTTCGCCTATTTTCTCGCGTGATGAAGCGTGCCTTGTGTTTCTAAAGCGCGTGATACAATTAATAGTGTTAAATAGTGGGAACAGTTTTTTATATCAGACTTTTATCACGATTTTGGCAAACACGTCTTCTGACATATAAGCCTAGTTGTGACGGAAAATATAGTACAGTAATAAGTGTAAGGTCAGATTTGCCCACACGTCTAAGAGTATCCGTACCTTCCCGGGTTAAGGATAAATGGCAAGAAAAGCTATTAAACTTGTGGGACTGTTTGCGTGGTGCATGAAGCTTATTAACCTTAAGTCGACCATGTGAATTGGTTCGAGAAATAGGTCTATACTCATTTAAAAATAAGTGTTATCGTGCTTTACGCATCCGTCTATTAAGTAAGTTATTACTCACAGTAAATTTATGATTTTAAGTATAACAAAAGGCGAAGTGGTTATTAGCATTTTGTACAGACCTGCGGGTCCTTATGATGACAGTTGAGCAATTGCAAATTAGACGATCAAAATAGGTCCGAGCATTTGAGTCCAAATTTGCTTAAGAACATAAAAGTGTTATCGTACATCGTGCACCAATCCAACTGTCGTTTTGCATGACTACGTCAACGATTTGCGGACCTCCCTGTCAACCGTTACACGACCAACTTTTGACACAGCTTGTCCCACAAATAGAAAACGGTGTTGAGTGTTTTATACGACAAAAGTACAGTTTCGGCATCTCTAGTTCTGCCTTGGCATGAATATAATCGTACCTATCAAATCGCAGTCTAACAGTTAAGGAAGAGAAATTCGCACTACTTCCTTTTAATATTGTCGTTCCTCAAGGATCAGTCCTCGGTCCTCTTCTCTTCACTTTATAGATTCAACCAATTACTGCCATACTCAGATCACACTACCTTGAATTAATATGAGGTTTAACAGCCAGTATCTGCCAGCCAGTATTAAAGGCGACGATTCAAAATTGAGACAAAACATAACGCAGGTAGATAAGTCATATCAAGATGATATAAATGAGTGTGGTGCTTGTTGATAATTTCAGAAAACTGATGCGCCAGTCGTTCTTCCGAGTACTGTACCTCGGCCTCATCGTACAGCTATGCACAGTCATCGGCCAGCAGTGGGGTGCGGGCGGGGGCGGACGCAGACCACCTCCTATGCCACTAAACCAGTTACCACCCGACCCCGAGAGGCAGGCTGATATGATGGAGAATCGGCCGTGGCCGCCGGGTCCCTTCGGTTACCACATGCAGCCGCACTACCCACGCTACCAACAGCCTTATCCTTACTATCAACAACCCATGCCGCAGCCCTATCAGCAACAGTCGTTTGGACAGCAAGCCCCGTCGTACCAGAGCCGACAGATTATCCCGCTAAACGTCATGCAGCAATACAGTGGAACAGATATACAAACGTCGCAATCTCACGGCGCCGGGCAACAAGGAAAAGGTCAACAGGCTAAACCGATACCTGCGGCAAATCCTAACGCTAATTCTCTACCACCTCCACAAAACATTCATACAGGCACCGTCGTGGGTAACAAACACTCTGTTCCTAGTTCACATTCCCGGCGTAAGGTAAACGTGCCGTTAAAAAGGCCCTCTCAATCTGTCGGGAACTCTGTAAAAAGCATACGCATGACTTCTAAAGTCTCACCGCCGAATCAAAGTATTCGTCGCATACAATGGAAACCTAACGCACAGAAATGGAGACCAGTTAAAAAACAGCCGTCTAGTATTAGGTCCCAACCACCTGCACGAAGACTGCCGCCGCCAGCGCCTTCCCCACCACGACCGCCGCTCATCCCACCCGGTCCACCAATGGGACCGCCGCCGGCTGCCGGTGGTCTAGGTGCCGGCTCGCAAGATGGTGAGTCCCACACTTCTCGTACTTATCGTACTGATATAAATTCATTCATCATTACATTTACGTCTGTTTATAAGGATTTGCTGCTAACCAAAAGATTTGAAATTTCTATGATACAATATGCTCATACTTCTTCCGTACGTTTTTATCCAAAAAACAACGGATTTTAAAAATATTTACATTTAAGAATATTCTCATGATTGCGATGAGATGATAGATTTATTAAATAATGACTTCTCGGACCGTCACAACGACAATGTAACTTCGGCGATAGGTACGACCATATAGACGCAAGCGAACGAACCGGCGTTTAATCAACTACAGTTACTAATGCTCGCGTTTTCGCGCATCGCTCACCATTCCGCTCGTTCGAGAAGTAGACACAGCTTTCACTCGTCGAGTAGAGCATGCAAAATAAAAAAACTAATGCAGTTGTCATGACAGATCATCGCCTTTAATTTGCTCTCAAAAACACACCGATCTGAAAATGTACAATTTTACACATAGTCGCATAAAACCGTATAAAACAAAATACATTTCAATACCTTTTTTATTATGGAACACAACTAGCACAGTCTAGGGGATCCGACGAGTTGGAATAACAAAGGAGCTAGTAAAGGCCGTATGACTTCCATATTGGAATCACAACACTGGACATTAGTTAACAAAAGATATTCATGTGTAAAATGATGATTAATCTTGTAATACAATAAAATGATCAAGAAACTAAAATTAATATTTTTCGTTCACTATTTTCTCTTTTGTGTCTTGCTTTTGCCGAGAAATCCCGTCCAATGCATGTATTAGTAATGCTCAAAATTAGAGCTTGTCATTAATTAACTCCAAGGTTACATGGTTAGTTGTTTTTATTACATGCCAGAAGAGAATGTGTGGTTCTCGACGTGAACGCGAATGTCGGCTGTCGGGCCGCTTGCTGGCGATTTAACGGTATCACGAACGATGGCGTGTCACAAAAAACCTGATTCTCCCATGTATTCGAATAATTAGCATAACGCGTGATTCGCTGTGTTATTTTTGGACGGTAATTAAGTGATCTTACCTGTACAGATGGCGATCTAATTGGTTGCGATGTGTAATACTCTATATGGAATATGACGTCTGAAGAGATAATTTGTAAGACTTGGACGTCTATTACTGATTAAAGTCTCATTGGTTCGTTACGCTCGTTTATCTGAATCAAATATGATTGTCCTTAAGTTATGGCCTTAAGTTCCCTAATAGTAGATATTAAAAATTGCGTTACAGTCTACACTATTGGCTCAACATACACGGTGAATCAATTTTACAGCGCCTACCCGATCAGAAGTTCAGAATAACTAATTAATTCGTCAATCAATCAATTTGTCGTCCTTCCAATGTCTTTTAAAATGTAGTTGTTATTAAGTGAAAGTCGGGAGGGGGGAGTATGTAATTCGATCGGGTTTGTCCTGGTCGCGCCAGCACCGTTCAGATATTCCATCATCTGTTTTGCAGGTCCTTGTATCCCGAGTCCGGTTCGCCCGGTCCAGCGTGGAAATACAGGCGGTTTTCCACCTGTGCGGCACCAACCGCGTGTCCCCTACAGACGCCGCTATCGTCGGACACCGTACAACCTTACCGGGTGCACTTGCACCGACATCCAAGATATTGATCCCTTAGGGGGAGACAATTATTTAACAAAAGCCGGTTATTGCCACGTTTTTCAGTATTACTGCGCATGCCCGTCAACGGTACAGACACGCTCTGGCGCCCCTCCTCCTGGGTAGTCGGCTAGTTTCCTCCAATTCCTACAGCTTACCATATCAGTTTTCTTATATGTTATCGCAAAATATCTGAGATGTATGAAATAGCTATTTCATGAAGAAAGTCGCTTATACTCGTCACCGCTGTAACATCGACGCCAATTTCATAATTTAGTTACGACTACAACGTTGGCAAGGTTTCTCTTCTAATATGGAGCTGTTTGGGGGAGCTATATCTGACTTATGCTGTACTTGTTTGTAATATAGTTTGTATCCCGTTGTTGGTGCAGTCTCGCGTGGCATTGGATCAACCATACTCACGAGATTGACCCGTTGTTCTCGGGTACGCGTATTATTCATCTAACCATATTATGCAATCTAATAACGACCTCACATCCTTCATCGATAGACAAAATGCTTATCATCATCTACTTGAGCCATTACTTATTATAAGTGTTACTGCGAGTTTGATCGCATCGCGGTTAGACCCGAGCTTGCCGAATATCGTTGATCATTGCACATATTACTAACTAAACCTATAAAAGCTGAATACATACACATATAAAGCTTTTTTCTAATAAAAATTAAACAAGTCATTATGCTCTCAAAGTTATGTTTTCTCATTCATATTACAGCGTACTGTGGTACCATTCGAATAAATTTAAATGTATTGATAAATATGTGAATAAACATACATTCAGCGACATCGAATAACGAATAGAACGATTGATATATATATAGATGATTATGGGCACACTATATCTCGAACAGAATTCGAAATAGCCCGTTATATTTGTGTTGTTCCTGCTCTGTTTAGCTGATAATGTCAGAGGAATAAATAGTTTCTTTTGAAGTAATAGTTAATACTAGTATAGTTGTGCACGTCTGGTTGGTAATGATGTTATTTTATAAATAGCGATTACGTTTTTGAGGTTGGATATAATTTATCGGTTATAAAACACTTTTTTATATCCGATAGTCGCTCGACGTAACGACAGTGTGGTGTTAGTTGCCTTTGTATAGCATTTATTAGTATGCTATAAATCTCTTCCGCAGTAAGTAATCCAGTCTTTGGTCACGCCCCACCCCTCACTCGTAGACCTCACTATATTATGCATTTATAAAGCACTAGACGTGTTGTAAAGTATGGAGATATAATCAACGAAACTCCATATCGTCCGGTCTTAAGGTAATGAAAGCGGTACTTCCGGCTCCATTACACGTTACGTCTTTTAGCGCGAACAGCGCCGTCAAAAAAACGAGCCAAGTGGGTTTGAAAATGTACAAATAACCGTCGAGTAGACGTGATGGAAGCGTATGTATTTTATACATTTTATTTATGATATTAATATTATGAATCAATATTTTTATCACATATACCATGGATCAGATCAAATCTATAAATAATAAGATAATTCGTATAGTAACATAAATGTTGCGAACTATCGAATATAATAAACAACAGGTACATTTTTAACACATCACTCTGTCTCGTTGTTATTTTCACTTTCGTTTTATATACTAAACATTCGGCTATAAATGCGTTAGAGGAGGGAATCCTTCACGAGAGACTTAATGCCCATATTGTTATTATTACTGTGTATGGAGTCAGCATCTTTGTGTTCATATAGAATCCACGACGGATGTTATTCTGAATCTCGAATGGAAAGCAGAATGAGCTTCTGATGCATGTGGCTAGTTCTTTATCAATACGATATTATTATCGGACGAAATGTCGTTGAGATACGCGTATTTAAGAGATTGTGTTAATCGAGAACTAACGGCGGAAATGAATGGCTGTTCGGCGTAACGAATAGATATTGGTACAAAGACTGACGAGAACCTGAATTTGGGAGCAAACGAACGTAGGGAGACTGTAGGAGGAGTGGTGTGAAGAGAAATCATCGACAGAGTCCGTGGGCAAGATTACATAAATCATCGATTGCCTTTTATCACGATTAGCGATTAATGAAGGATAGATCAGGAAAACGTAAAGATGGAACAGTCCCGCAATACTACAGCGTTCAGCGATTGATTGGATCACCGTGTGTGTGCGTGCGTGCGTGTGTGTGCGTGCGTGCGTGTGTGTGCGTGCGTGCGTGTGTGTGCGTGCGTGCGTGTGAAGCGGAATGTTTTTATGTGGATCCTTTTGTTTCTCGTCTGCGTGATGAATATAAACGATTTACTCGCGTACGATATTTTTATGTAATTGTTTTTATAAACACATAAATATACGAAAGGACATTCCCTATTAATTGTATCATAAGAACTGCCATACTGAGACAGAATGTGATGTTTTTGTGAATGATTCCGCCAATAATCGGTATTCCGCTAATCACGCCGTATGAATGTCAGGCGGACCAGTCAAATTGCGACACTTGTTCGGTAAAAAAACATGACATACACAGAAAATAATAAATTGATTACGGAATCGGTTTTGGCTCAATTTAGGAAGGTACACTATATAAAATACAGGCAATACCAACGAGGGTCTGTCTTTTTACATCGTCGATGAAATAGCGGATGTTTGTTGTAAAAAAAGTGCGGTCCGTAGTCTAATTTCTAACTGCGTCCCTCGAGCCCATGGACTACGTTTGTAGCTTACAGAGGTAAATTGTTAAAAATCACCCCATAATAGATAATTATAGATCATAATAGATCACGTTGGATCACCAGGGATCGCCACGGATAACCACAGACCACCATATATCATAATAGATCACATTAGATCATTATTAATTATTATAAATTATAATTAATTAGAAATAGTTGGTCTAAATTTCACGCACAGACATTACCGGATGTTGATAACGTAGTGCAAATAAAATTAGTTTGAAATTCTTAAGATACATACGCGGCCGTAAACGTAGATGTGTATGCGTGCGTGCATGCGCGCGTGTGAATATGCGTGCGTGAATAACTGATCAATTTTTAGCCACGTTTAAAACATTAATGTATACAAAAAATTTTATGTACAGGACAGTCGAATCGTGAATAAATACTGGCATCTCATATACTCGACGGTATAATCACAATAAGTTACAAACACAAAGCGTTCGTGAATCCAAGGTGGCGGCGTCTAATTGTCTAATTGGTCATAGTTGTACCAGCTACTGAACGACGGACATCGTTTCTTACCAGATAATCTATCTAACATTCAGGTTATGATAATGTTCTCAGTTAAAAATGTAAAAAAACTGTTATATTGCCCAAAGGAAGAACACACGTTGGATAAATTATAATTATACAATAAATGTATCATATAAGTAGCCGTATTAGTTTTGTAAAGTAAGAGAAAAATGTGGTAACACCTTTTGAGACATTCGATAAGCCTGAAGAAGCATATTACGTATATGCGAAAGCTTGTTTACGAATTCAATAAAAGGTGTTACCACATTTTTCTCTTAATTATACAATAATAATTGTATAATGATAAAAATGTCGAGTTTGTCTCCAACTTCACTTATCTCAGTGTGAGACTGCAGACTAAGAGTGGCTGCAGTGGCCACGTACAAACTCTCCGTTGGAAAGTTATTCCATCTTTTGGGAAAATAGCTGTGCACGTGCACTGACCGACAGCTTTACATATGATTATAGAGAATATTGAACTCCAGCATCACCTCATCGCGCCGAATTAATTGATAGTGGAATGAGCTAAAATGATTTTGACGACATCACTAAAGCATAACGCAGACTTGTTAAAGTAAAGTTTGATTTGTCCAAATATACCTCATCCTGTACCTTGTTAACCGCTGTAAAATAGCAACCGACATGGCGAAGTATAGAAATAATATACCAGTAACATTAGTTTCATTTCCACCTTTAGTAATATGTATCGATAAAAGTCGTGGGAATACAAGCCATTGATATAATCACGGATTATATAACTCATATTGTGCAGCACATAACTGTTATCGATGGACCGAACGGAAGGTATGTAAACTATGTAATAATTACAGCCCAGACAAGTATCATTTGATGAGCTGTAGTTGGTTACCAAATTTGGAATCGATTGTACGTGATGGTAGTTCGTTGGATAAGCTAGTAAAAACGTGATATACAGTATACGTATTTGACTGAAAATGTAAGCTCTCCTTTCAGTCCTATGAATAAACTGTTATAACACACAAAAGATTTTATCAAGACATTTTCAATCATGCTATACACCATATCTATAAATTGTATTCTATCGTTTACGAGACACCTTTGTGACTCTCTTCGATGTTATGAAATGATGATGTTTTTACGTTTCTATTTATATGTTATTTATTGGTCTATTTAGTTTATGAGAATATTTAACAATTATTACATTTCAGTACCTACGTGGTATATAACAGATGGTTATGAACAAGGCAAATACTTCACCATATATATTTACAGCATTTCCAAATGTAAAATCGCGAGTATATATGCAACAAAATACACCTCGTACGTTACCGGTTTATATTTCATATAAAGGGAGGGAATTGTATTTGTCTTGCAAGAGGTCAAGAGTAACTCCGCATGATTGAAAACAGAAATGATGTGACGATGTAGTTTTTATAACAAATGCATAAAATAAAACAACTTGGTCACCATGAGAGTTTCCACACCCATTTTCAACTAGGGTGACATGGCGTTTATGTAACGCCGTCGTGGTGGCACGCGCATATCAGCCCTGGATTGCAGGCGTAGCGCTTGGGCGAATGCACGATATAGTCCGACTCTACGTCAGAGATCTCAATGCAAGAACAGATTGATGGATGCATATCGCCCCAAATCTGTCTTTTGGACAGTCTTTTTTTCTCTGGGAGCTCGTTCGCTCCCCTCCGAACCAACCTGCGACGTCTGCTCGGCACTGTTTGCTTGCTCAACTTTAACATATCCTGCTGTAGTTTTGCTATAAGTTTCATATGTCTCAAGTCTTTCATCATTTGAGCAAAAGTCGGTATTTGACCCGGCACAAGCCCACGGTCAATTTTCATAGATTCCAATATTGTCAGCGGTCCCTGGTGTCTGCCCAACTTTTGAAGACGCCTTTTCCTCGCCGCGTCTTTCATGAGTTTGTTGATTTGTTTGTTGCTAAGCTTACTGTAGTCGATAATGTCCCATTTGGATATTGAGTCCCGTGCGTCGCTGGGATTGGTTGCTGGGCTGGGTGAACTTGCTCCTGCGGGATCTTGCACAGGTACCCATTCCGTCGGTCGCGTTCGGTCCTGAGGATTAAGGGGGTCGGCCGCGAGCGTCTGTGTGTGTACGTCCGCGTTTGACACCTTCTTCGGTCTCCGCTTTGTGCCATGGGTTGCGCTCGGCGCTGTTGTCGGTACGCGGTTTGTACCGGTGGCCGCACTCGGCGCTGTCTTTACTACGTGGTTTGTACCAGTGGCCGCACTCGGCGCTGTCTTTACTGCGCGGTTTGCACCGATGGCCGCGCCAGCGGGGGAATTCCCGGTCGTTGATGTTTGTCTTAGTCGGTCGATGCATGGACCTGGAAATTTAATCCGTTTATTCAATCATGTATCAACTACGTACTTGCGAGTCCGACATGATGATCCTCATTTCAACAATTTGACTTACACATGTAAGTGTGATATGTAAACATACATAATGTAGGTAACGCATTACGGATGTTTTTGTCAGTGGTGTTGTATCTCACTTTATGTGAGCTGAATAAATGAACAGCGTCCAAGAGGTCTTTTCTACCTACTTACGCTAAACTTTTGGAGTAAAAACTATCTTCTGGTGTTGTAGGTAATATTTGATTGAGAAGTAGATTTTATGACAACCAGTTAACTATAAGGAATATTATGAAGCATTTCGCGCAGCTTGGTGTAGTTCAATCTTATGAAATAATTTCGTCGGATCCAGAGAACCCTGGTGCAATTCCCGCTCTAAACTTTATACTACCTGTGGCGTTTTTCTGGCAGAAAACGCGTTAAACCCCTGTGCCCACGGTGGTCTGAGTTTTTAGCAGTGTTTTCCCCCACTCCTGATACGCGAGGCTAATCAGTTAACCAAATTACAAGGCTAGCCTTGGAAAGAGCCAAGAATGCCCTAGACAACGATTACCTTGATAATCATCCTATTACCACACATACATACACGCGCACATGCTCATACATACATACACATACATACATACGTACATACGCACATACATACATAAGTACGTATGCACATTCGCACATACGCACATACCTACCTACGTACCTACACACACGCATACACACATACACACATACATACATACGATAATTTCGTCACAACTATGAAAGTCATATGAAAGGCTATTTTTATTTTTGTCAAAAATTTTTTGTAAAAACATTTTAGGGTGTTGTGTGCTAATTAAAAATACCTTCTTCTTGTCCAGCAGGGGATAAGAACATTCCGACACCACCGCCAAGGTCGTAGAACTGTTCACCATCCGCGGCGGCTCCAATCACCCGCAGCATCAACACGAAAACTATGCTATACATGACTCTGAAACCAGAAAGACACGAAAATACGTGGCTGCATCACAGAATGACTTCTGTCTCGCAAAGTCTGTGTAATTAGAATGTACACTTCCCAGAAGCAGTTTTGACGCCAGGCAAAGCCGCTCACATGCCAGTCGGATTGCTCGAAAGATGGTTTGTTATCATCCAACGCGCAGGGTTTTAGAGATAGACCCCACAACCATAATATTTCTCTCAAGCTACATGAGCTTGTGGATTTCACAAACTACAGAAGTCGGGGCGGCTGTGTGTAATACCACGCACTCGAAATGCTATAGTGAACCAGTGGAGGAATTCTATAACGAATTCCGTGCAGTTCAGACAGTTCACCGGGCTGGCGTTTTCCTTAACTTGCAACTCTTATGGCCAAATAAATATATATGATCATACAGTAAAGTGTTTTTATTAGTTCATGTGTCCCTCCGATCCACTAACCATACACATAGAACACCACTTTATCTATCAGTAGTGCAAACTGTAGTTTGATATTCCATCTAATAAGTAGACAACATGTGGGTTTACTTCTATCTTCAACCAAACATCCTGTAGCCCCACCTTTTCAACCACCAACCACGCACACTATAGCTTCATCTTCCTATTTATAGACTGCGCATACTATAACGCAATTATTTAAATTAATTGCACGTACTATGACGCCATCGTTCTGCTCAGAAACTATACATACTATGACGCCATCGTTCTGTTCAGAAACTACACATACTATGATGCCATTGTTCTGCTCAGCAACTACACATACTATGATGCCATCCTTTTTATTCATGAACTGCGCATACTAAGACACCATTTTTCTCTATTCATGTGTAATATCTACAAGCCTGCACTCATAGCATCGCAACTACCTAGAACAGTAAAGCAATAACGACATTGTGATTTATACCATTTCACTTATTATTTAACACAACATTCATCTGTTCAATTCGTTCATGATAAAGTTAAATGGTCCCATTTAACTTATACGAAGTCAGACAATAATTAGACACAGTATATACAAATAATGTAGTATTTTTTAAATAAAATCTAAGATACAAAATTATGCCCCCTTGAGTATGTACACGCGGGCATTATTGGTAATAAAACACCTTATATGTATGGTTTTCCGTGGAAGTTCATGTGGTCCGTTTATTTATAATGGCTGTATTTTTTTTGCAATTGCAAGAAAAACCCTAGCGCTACCACAATATTGCAACGTGAATGAATTTACGAGGTCTGAATTTCATTTAAATACCTAACTTCAAAATTAATAATAGCCTACCTATTTTTCCTGATATGTCTATGGTGTGTATATACAATGTACATTTTCTTTAATAAACCCATCGACCCAGATAAAACGCATAATGTAATTACCAGTTCCCAATTAATATGTTACAGCAAATTATTTTCCCCAGCATTTCTGTACACGCTAATCGACCCTGCAGTAGTGGTTTTATCAACCGAACGTTACTATTTTCATACTGTTAAAGTGATCCGATATCTTAGTCAAGTTGACTTGGTTTCTGCGTCTACCTGTAGTACCATTACGCAGTTCAGAGGACCTAAAATTGGCAAACACAATTAAAAACTAATTCCGCGACAATATTTCACATTTCATTTACAAATGGCGAATAAATAAAATAACCAAGTTGAAGTCAACAGTCTCGATTGCACGATTCTAGTTGAAGTATCAAATACACCAAACGGTTGGAAACAAATACGAGATCGGCGGCTGTTCCGTGTTGTTTTACCGAAGTTTACCGGTGAAAAGTGTGAGCATACTACGGGGGATTACAAGCACACACCAATCGCCCTTTACACTTCCACTTCTTGCGCGACTGTACAATATAATCGGCTTCTACATCGCTCCTCGGCATGCAGGAACAGAACGCCATACTTAAACCTGCACCCATGTTTCCACCGAACATCCCCATAAAGTCGAACGGGAACTGTCGTTTGGCGATCCGGTGCATCGCAGACCGTGCCTTTCTTCCCAGCGGTCGGAAACCCGCTGCGATCGCTTTACCTTTGGCATTGTTCGATTTGGACAGAGCCTGATTTTTCTGTTTAGTCGCTAGCTGCTGAAGTTCGTCCAGATATCTAGACAACTCGCTGTAGCTTGGAACTTTTTTGGTGGCCTCTGTTCGTTTTGCATTCCGTGATCCAGTCGGTGTTGATGCGGCGGAGGCTGATGGACGAAGCTGCGTCGGCGACGCTTTTGTGTTGATCACGGGCGTTTTGATTCCAGCTTGCCTAGCCGCCATTTCTAGCAAGTTGTTTAGTTCCGAGTTCGTTAGTTTGCTGTAGTCGATCGTGAGCGGTTTACTGCCCGCTGTTTTCTTTACGTTAGTAAATTTGACAGAAGGCACGGGTTGTTGCACCGGCGCCGGTGCTGGATTTGGCTGATATGGTGGATTCAAAAAGTTGAACATGTAATCTAAACCGCCGAACAACGGATCAGCTACTTGATTCGTGTTTACTGGCTGGTTCGCGGGCGCGACTTCTCGAAACTTGTTTTTGTTTGTGGGAGGCGTTACGATCACCGAGGCGGGTTTCGTGGCCTTTCTGCGGCGTCTTCGGCGTCTTCTCGTTCTTTCGATACACGGACCTAGAACAACAACAGCAAGTGGAAATACAGATTGGACACGACTCATCAGTTACGGGGAGGGGAAGGGGGTTCCATATCCCTCTAACGGTAGTATCATGTATTATTTAGGTTTTTTCCTTTTTCTCTCATCTTTCCCCTTTACTTAACAAGAGATTAAAACATGCCATATCATTACGGGCAGCGTAAGTTTTGATACGCTGCATGCTATCTCTTTCATCTTCGGAACGATTGTGAAAGTACAACTTGAGACGATTATAGTAATTCTTATTCTATCACCATCACGACTCTATCACAGAATAAGTTGTCTAGAGGATAGAGGACATCGTCCCTGTTTTGCTCGAGTAACTAAAACGTCTTTGATATACACTTTTAATCGACGAATACAATCATTCTTACCTTCGTTATAGCCAGGTCCCATAAACATATCGAGGCCTGCGTAGTCAAACAACGAGCCGAACTGGGCGGCTGTCCCACTGCACGAGAGCAGAACCAGGACGATATTTAACGGTTGCATTCTGTTCCTGGAAATAAAACACTCTGTATACGCAACATAGCTCGTGAGTCGTGTAGGCGCATCGTAAAACATAGTATATATAGGTGTCCATAGCAGACATATTATGTATCAGACTAAAGTTGTTATAGAACAATCCAATTTATCTTGTAATATATTGCAACGGCTGTCTGAACTACCAACAAGCATCTAAGAACGTTCGTAACTTCAGACATACCCAAGACATCTTATTGTCACTATTTATCAATTATCCGTAGAACTTGTCTCACGGTTGTGACGAAACGAGAATAAAATAGAAAAAACAGCCACTGTATATAATGATTATGCCGGTCTGTATCTAACCGAACGCTATGAAATGCCGTTTCTACTACTCGAGCTTAATGTAGTTTTTGTTAGGCTACTTACGTGGTCAGTAGTATATACGTTCATACAAAATTTTCGTCCTATTTCTTTGCATTAGAATAGTAAAAACTTGTCAGTTCCAATGCTTCGGTATTATAAAAGTATTATTTACTAAATTGTCCCTTATCTAACACGAGACAATCTATTCGGATGCAACACATAAAGTCGTTAGCCTTCCGATATCACGAAATCCAAATTTAAATTGACGCTTTCTAATCGTGTTTGTTGACTGTAGCTAGACTTTTTGCCCTAGTGACATAAGCTAATTAACAACACTAATCTATATGTTTATCTTGGGTGGGGTATTGTAAAAATTGCAACAAATATTATACTCACCAAACGATAATAATCGTCTTGTCTCCACCGACAAACGGAAAATGTCTCAAGGTCCTTAAGATTTCTTATAGCTGATATCGTACCGAATGAAACTAACTATGCACGAATGCAAATATTATCCGGTTTGCGCGTCGTACTTGCTTATTTCACATCGTTCACGTCATTTGCATCGTTATTTTTACACATCCTCCACTAAATCAACAAAAAACTGGCTAGATGTGTAGAGATAAACAGCTTCCGGTAGTATTGTCTCGGTGTGCATCCTGTGTGTTTCTTTGTTCGACATACGTCGGAACGTCACGACTGAAGCTTTTGTGAATAGATTACCATAATTTTGCGTCGACTGGAGAGACAGTCGAGTTATTACAGGCGACATTTACATGTCCTAGGTAGGTCGCTGTGTGGTAAATAACTACAATACCGTTTGAGAAAAGCGGGCTATCACGAAGAACCATGTGAAACATTTTTATAATATTCATGGTCATCGACGAATCTTTACCGTGGGACGAAAACAACATAACGCAGTTACAGGAATTATGTGAGCAATGTAAGATTGACAAATATTTTAGCTGAAAGCTCTGTTTGCGCATTGTTGAATAGCTTGAGTACTAGACTGTTGAGTAGGATGCCGTGTGTTAGGTACATATTTTATAACTATAATAATATACCCTCTTTAAATAATTGGAAATAATAATAATAACAATAATAATAGGGATCCCGGTGAGCGAGATTGCATCTGTATTTCTCTTTTAATTGCCTTCCTCACTCTTACCCACCTATTGTAACTCACTCTCATCCATTCACCACTCATTGTTCCGTTCGTTCACTCACTCACCAACTCACGCACCCACTTATTTACTTATCCATTCACGCCCTTATTTTACCCACTCACTTGATCCCTAGCCAACTCATTTACTTACATACTCATCCACTCACTCTTTCACTAACTTAATCATTTACTATTAATAACTTAGCTACGTGGCTGATGGTCGTGCTGCGCAATGAGATAAGAGTAATAGCGAAGCGTGCACTGCCCATCTCATCCGGAATATCTTATCATGGGGGGGGGGGGGGTTGTCAGCGATATAATTATCTGAGCGTGATGATGCTCGAGCAAGGCCACGTGTAATTATTAAAAAAGGTAATTTATGCAAAGGATTATATTTATTGTATTCATTAAGCAACTTACGAATTAACGCATTTTTCAGCTCCCTATATAACTAATATTGTAAAGTGTCTTCACTATCACCTTCTCATTATTAAACATGAAGTAATATGGCACGAATAATAAAAATGCATCTGTTATCATCATCACCACCACCACCGCCCCACCGCCGCCTTCGTCGTCGTCGTTGTTTTCCTCGTCATCATTATCGTCATCACTATTAACATTTTAATGAATAATTAGTCCATTTCTTATACATTCAATTCTGATTGAGTGTTCCCATACATTCAGCGACATAAAATTCTAGAAGATACGCATCATAACCAATCACCACCAATATTCCACCCATAAACTTTATAAATCCAGCAACTACTGTCAATTGGAAATTTTAAAACACGCCTTCGTACTGCGCAGATCGTCTTTAAAGAAACTCACACACATATCTCGTTTTTATTTATTCAGAAAGTGAAGCCAAAACAATTAATGAGATGTCGGACCTTTAGTTTTCCATCGTAATGCTGCAACTTTTCAACAATACCATGTTATTCACGTCTATTTCGCTAGCGCCCTTTATGGTATACGAAAACATACATAACATTAACTGGTTTTATACAGTAAACTACTAACGTCATTATATACAGTCAGATTGATAGACAGATTCGTTTCGATGGAATCGTGTCTTCTTGACTAATGCTGCGTATCTTAAAAAGTAGGGGGCAGGGTAGAAAGTGACACTAAATAGGCAGTGAAACCTCAACAGTATAGTTAGTTGGTTTATATACAGACTTGCGGGAAAATCCCTAATAATAAGACGGCAAAAACTAAGAGACCAACACCAATTCTGTGCACTGTGACAAAGCAGACTAACGATGGCCAGCTCGCCGCCTGATTAAGTTCATCGATGTACTGACCAACTAAACGGACCACTCTAAACTAAAATGGAACAATAATGCTATATACGGTAATTATTAGCTAGACCTGTCTGAAATGATCCATTGTTATTTTAACAAAAACGTGCCAGATTTATTAGTTTATTTCCCTTTATAGTTTATCCCCCAAATAATTCCCGCATTTTTTCAATGTTCGGGCGAACAGTGTAAAAATTAGGCAGAAGTTCTTTTCTTTATTTAGCAAGAAATCACAAGAAACAATATAATGAAACCGGTTAATCCAATGAAACTGGTCACCTACGTCGTCTCGCGCGCATAGAAGACACTTCCTCTGGTTCCGTGAAACGTCTCTAGTTCGATTGGCAATAAATCTGTCCAAGGTCTGATTCGTAAGGCTATAAGTGTAAGTGATTGCGGAACGCATGCGGACAGGCTGCGGTGAGCCTTAGATAAAGGACGCACCCTGGCGCACTCAGTGAGTCGTGGCTCGTACTGTTAATTATTTGGTGGGCCTACGACATAACGCGAAACTCATACAAAGCTTTATCAGTGTTCTCGGTTTGTTAATACTACTTAGTATGCTTAAGACGTTGGTTCGACCGGAAGGATAGTAGTCCAACCGCTAGGGACGCAGCTACCATCGTCCCCCGGCATTGTCACAAATTGGTCACAAAAATTCAAAATCTAATTATAATGCATTCTCAATCTCAAATCACCTTTAAAAACTTAACATAGCGCGCTGTCAAATCGGATCTGATTTTGAAAGTCGATAATTGTATATTTACACATTGCAATTGCAAATGGTGGATACATATATGCCTGTATACCTAACACGATCCAAATTACGAGAACGGGCCTAGCTTTTAATCCGACCCTGTAACACTCACCGTCTGGAATGGAATCATCTAGAAGTGGTGGCAGAATCTGGTTCCTGTATGAGAAGGTATATGGATACCGTAGTTATTCAATAATGAAAAGTCGTCCCAGGTCGCGGCTGCATGTAACAACGAAGGTTTCGTCAAGCGATACGCTCTACTGTGCAGCGACAAACATTGTACGCATCCGTCTTCGCGGGATAAAAAGCTATGCATGCAGGATAAACAATAACTTTTTGATGCGCAATGATATTACACTATTTTTATCATAATGGCATGTATGCACTCGTTAACGCGCACAAGTGGGTGTTACAGAGGGGAGATCGGAGTCGTCCGTAACCAATATCGCATTTAATTATTCCCGAGTGCGTACTACATGTGACTGATCAATTAACTCGGTGTTATTTATCGTTGTAAAACAAACTTTCCGCTCCACCGTGGTCTCCCACATGAGTTTGTATTCATTATTTTGTAAGATAGCAAAAACAATTAATTGTCTGGACAAATATTGACAAGAGGAAACGGGGGAATTTTGTTTTTCTGTATTTACAATATTTCGTGATTGTGTTGACCTAAAATCGCACATTAATCACTGGATGTTATTGGTGAACAATTAATGAACATATATTTATTTATATATCATAATATAAAAAACGATTAAGTGGCTTTGTTTATAGTGAACTTACGCCCGAATATCCATCGGTATAGGTGTGACCGCGACCAGGCAACCGTTAATCATTGTAAATAATAATCAAACACAACATAAAAATAATGATATTGAATACGACTGTGTTTTTCAGCTGTTACCATGCGACGTTTTATGCTTAGCTTAATCACGTCCACTTTTATACACTTCGTCGTATTGACCTCTATTATACTTACTCAAAATTTTGATGGATCAATGACCCTTTATCACTTTCTACAATTTTATTATGAAGTTCTACCTTTTATACACTGTTCCTTGCTCATTTTCTTACAAAATAATTCATTTGTACATAGGAACTCCTTATCACATCACCGTCAACTTCTTATGTACACCGCCGCAGTCATATCTTCATTTTATCACAAACTAATCCCTTCGTCCACAGTCATTTCTTTATCTTATCACAAACTAATCCCTTCGTCCACAGTCATTTCTTTATCTTGTCACAAACTAATCCCTTCGTCCACAGTCATTTCTTTATCTTATCACAAACTAATCCTTTTGTCCACAGTCATTTCTTTATCTCATCACAAACTAATCCCTTCGTCCACAGTTATTTCTTTTTCATTTTATCCCAAACTAATCCCTTTTAGAAATAAGGAAATAAAATTGTTACTTTTTGCAACTTACTGAGCAAAGCACGATATTCTGTACATCAAGCATATGTTGTTTTTTGTAAACATACATGTCGATTATGATTGCAATCTGCTCTTGCCAAATTTAAATTTAAATTTTCATTGAAATAAAAATATTATAAAACTAAAACATGAGTGCAATTCATTCTGAAGCATTTTCTACGTAGATTACTTTACTTATCTATTACAAGGGACATACTGTACATTGTAGCTGCCATAATAATAGCCTTATATGTATCCTTTTCTTTGTTGTTACACGGACTACAAGCTATTTACACTTAACGGGATGTCAATTGGGTTAACTATTGTGGCTCTGAATAACTGGAGAGATATGCACAGACAAAACCGATACCTTTGAAAAGTTCGGGTCCCATAAAGGATATTTTTTCTGCGCATCTCTCTCCAGTTTTTAGACTTACTTTATATTCACTTTTGAATTGTTACAGAGATTCAAAAAATCCCCGCTACGTATCATAGGCCTGAGAATAGAAAATAGAGGCTTTATATGTTTATGGGTGAAATGTGTCTATTGTATTGATTAAATTAGAGAGACACCGTACCGTGTGTCTATTATATTGATTAAATTAGAGAGACAACGTAACGTGTGTCTATTATATTGATTAAATTAGAGAGACAACGTAACGTGTGTCAATTATATTGATTAAATTAGAGAGACAACGTAACGTGTGTCTATTATATTGATTAAATTAGAGAGAGACAACGCAACAGGTGTCTATTATATTGATTAAATTAGAGACAACGCAACATAATATGTCTATTGTATTGATTAGAGAGAGACAACGCAGCATTTGTCTATTGTGTTGATTAAATTAGAGAGAGACAACGCAACAGGTGTCTATTATATTGATTAAATTAGAGACAACGCAACATTCCTATGAAAGAAAAAACACTTTCGTTGTTCAACATCAACGACTTTCAAGATTTGTATAAAGGGAGAAAAACAGCATTAGTCGTGGAAGTTAATAGCAATTGTGGCCCCTCTCTCCAAGATACTCTCTAGACGCATAGATTTACATAATTAATTGTGAAATCTGAAAATGATCCACCGAGAATTTTGTAGAATTTTTAGAGATAATTATGTCTTTAAACCTGGTGTCACTATTATACAACTGAGTATTGCTTAGGAAATTTTCATACAATAAATATTTTTATTCGTCCCTATAACAAATGTGTTCGCGATAAGATATACGTATATTTGCTGCGCGAATCTACAGTGAAGATCTTTTAGGACTGACGTTTCATTGGTTTCAATGCGGTTCTATTTAGCATGTAGCCTTTTTATTTTGTACTAGACAAATCACCCGTGTTTGCAGCGGTTCGTTGATTTATTTGTGTACAAGAATAATTCATTTCAATATTACTTAATGGAAAATAAAGTCATAGAAAATATTTTTCGATAATAATTCAAAAGTATCATTCATTTTTAACATAATAAATGAATGTCTTTAAATTCCTCGGACCTTTTATACTCATAAATACTACGTTTTTTATCGTCCGTTTTTGGTGAAAAAGATTAAGAGTGAAATGTTAAAGTGCGTACAAAAATTACGTCTTTAATTTTGTTTTCAGGTTCATGATCATGAACAGGGAGCTAATAATCAATGAATGTACTTAATTATATTGGATAATGTATGTAAAGGGAGACAATGTTGTTTAACATGAAATTTAAAGTATCTCAATTTATCCGAATAAAGGGCTGTATGACCAATTCAAGTGGTTTCAGAATATGTACGGTTCTGAGAGTCTATTATCTCTAAAACAGTAGAAGTTTGATAACGGACGTTACAAATCAAACGGACGGGATGACGATTTTATTATATTCACCGCGATCACATTGTGCAAATTCAGGCACCATATTTACTTCGTACTATAGAGTTCGGAACCCTTCTGAAAGTTTGTCTTTCTGCTACAGGAACTCACTAGCGCCCGATAATATGGGCGATAATTGACATTTCATGTCTGCAAATAACCAAAAATAGCCCAGGGGTACAACCTGCCCGTTTCGATATGATCATTGGAGATTTAAGTCAGTGATATGATCTCTACGCTTCAAATAACCTTACAGATTTGTTATATAACACCGGGATAACACCAACTATAATTCTTATTTCACGCCAGACACAACGACGTCTTATAGAATAACAATTCTACAGCGGTTTTTTTATATAACGAAAGAAATTAAGGTGACTTCCATAAGAGCTGTAGGCAAAACTTATATCGACAGACAAGTATGTAAAACGTTTAATAATGCAGTATAGACTGGGGTGAATAGAGAGATAATATCTTAACGTGTTTTGTGGAGTGAAGACTGTACCTATTATTATGTCTTCGTACGATTAGTTCCTTTCGGGTATACGAAATTAATGTAGGCAGTATAAATATAGTTCCTGTAACTTATTATTAATTCAGGGCGATAGTAATGTACTTACACACGTCTCATGATTCTTATTCAAGATTATTGAATACTTTTATTATGTTTAAGTGCCGCGGACACTCTTTATCGGGTCAACTATGGGTGATCGAGATGCAAAACGCACATGCAACATTAGGTACAAAGTCAAATCACGTATGCGTTTAGTTATATGTTATTGTTATACAAGCACATATGACGTCGACGTTTTCTACCGATCGACAAACGCCGGCAGTGTAAGGAACGTATTGCACGTTATCTCCGGCGTGTTCGTTGTATATCACGACATCTTTGGTGTCCATACACCGGCAATCACGTCGCCTGTTCATATACAGCTGGCGACGGACTCGGGTTCTGGCTGATATATCTACTCGATTCGATGCTGAGTGCTGTATATCGTTAACGCTCTGGTGAGACGACGGTTTTAGGTGGATCACGGATGGCGCTGAACGGGCCCCGGTGCCCGAGAAAGATTTCGTTGGCGTACGCAGTCTGCTTCTCGTGAAGTATTGACGGTTTGTCCTCGTTTGTTGCGGCGATGGAAATAAGTCCTTTGGACGAGTGTGCACCGACGATGAGCTATAGTTCGAGGTCGGCGGTCGATATCGTCGAGAAGCTTGATCGCCTAGTTTGGTCGCCAATGGGCCTACTCTATGACTGCCCGGCTTATTTGGGTGAAACGACGGCGCCATAGGATGACCGAACGGCCTAATAGAATCCTTAATGGTATCGTGCATGTCAGAAATGATATCAGGATCAACGTACGGTCTTTGGTGATATGGATAATACGTCTGTGGGTGGAAGGGCGCGTGCAGGAAAGGGTGAATTTGACGTTTCATTGCGGCCTCGCGCATGTCTGACACTACGTCGTAGTCATAGATATAAGGATAACGCGGCAATACGGGAGAGTGAACGGGATAAACGGGTGCCTGTGGGGTGTAGTAAGTGTGTGTCTTATGACCAAACATGCCACCTGTAACTGGACGGTTAGCTGGAAGATGACTGCCCGCCCTCTGACCAATTGCTGGTCTGTAGTTATGGTGTGATGACGGCGCGGTACTGTTGTGGGTACGCATTAGGCGCGGGATCGGAATGACCTGCCGCTCTCTCGGGTGACCCATCTTCATGTCCTTATGCACGCTGCGGTAGGCAGCCGTGAGTCGGTGACGTCGCCGCACCCGTGTGTCTGAACGCACCGCGTTATGACGCGTGATCGGTATTATGCGAGGTGTCGCAGTAGGCGCGGCCCGGTCGCGACGCGGCATCTCGGGGTATGGGTATCCAAGTAGGTATCGCCCACTCGTCATGGCTTGTCCCGGGAAATGGTTGTATATCTTGGTCTTATGAGCAACAGCTGTAAAAGGACTTCCTTCACGCGGGACATGTCGATCCGCGCGAGTCGCGTAATATCTCCTGGCATTGACGACTTTCGGCGGAGGGGGCGTCCGTCGGTCTTCATCACTTGGTTGGAAGTGACAGGCGCCAAAATCCTGTTGTCCTGAACAAAAAATAGTTCAATTATAAATATGTTACTATTAGTTTTGCATTAACGTTTCTATCAATTATAAATATGTTACTATTAGTTTTGCATTAACGTTTCTATCAATTATAAATATGTTACTATTAGTTTTGCAT
>WURV02164107.1:0-15188 GCA_011762755.2 Epimenia babai
GACAATATCTGCCAAATGGCAGACCTCTGCGATAAGCGGTTCTTGAGAAGATTTTTTAAGAAAATGTTAACATCGGATGGATGGACGGACATTGGACGGATGGACGGATGGACGGACGACATCCGATCAGAAAGGTTCACCGAGCATAACCTCAGGTAAGCTAACAAATCATGTCTAGCTCCCGACACCTAATAGATTCAACATCCGCTGATATTATAACATAAAATATCGTAAGTCGATGTTCAGTATTTGAATAATGAAGTGACAAACACCAACAAACCTATAAATGCATAAAATTGAAATATATAACCACACAACTAAATATGTTTGATCACATACTTTCTAGGTCATATCCGAATCCTATCATACTTGTGTCAGGACAGCAATTGTGCACATTCAATTTCAGGAATTATGCTTTTTTAAGAGATTTCAGGATCGTATAATTCTTATGAAATCTCAGAAAACCCAGGATTCTGTCGAAGCGCATCGATCATTAAACAGTGAATCATACATTCAGCCACAATGTCCTCTAACTATAGATCCTCATTGTATGATGTTATATTATACAAGAGCGCTAAAAACATTGACTTGAATATTAAAAACATATTCAAAAAGATGACTGACCGATTTGCGAGCATAAACAAATTAGTAAAAGATTGGAACCAGGACAGAAGGCTTATCACTCATCACGTGGTCAAATCAGGCTCAAATTCAGTCAGACAATAGCCATAAGGGGTGGTGTGGCCATTGCAATGGTGAATAAATGTTCTACATTGGAATGAACCCTCCTCAGTGTAGACAACACACTGTAGTACTGGATGTAAATTAATCACATATAATTATGTAGCTAGTACTGACTGAATACTATTACTTACTATGCCTTACTATGCCACCCAACATTTTAAAATGGTAGCCTATTTATGTTAATTAAAGACAGCATCAATTTTGCTTAAGTGAAATAAAAACAGGTAGAAATGTAAAATAAATAAAATAAGGATGTAGAATTGAAGGTCTGCATTGTTTGAGGGTAGGCTAAAAATTTCACAGGCCGACCATGATGCCTTTCCCAAATGAGATTGTATGGTGTTTTGTTTTTCAACGCAGTCTTCCCCTTGTACTCTACACACTTAGTCGAACGATGTTGCAGCTCTTGGATACCCGTGGTATAGAAGTCCACATCTTGATCACTGATCACTCGACGGCACTTGAGATGTCATCATCGGTTCGATATCATTTTGCAGCTAAATGTAGGTAATGCAGGGGCATTATCCCCTAATGTATCCACCATATCAGCATGGATGTGCTTTGTGGCTAAGCCTTTCATAGCCAGATACCTGCAAATAGCACGGTGCCAAATTCTGTCCATTTTTGTCTGAAGGTGCAGTACGTACGAGGTAAGACATCACAGATGATTAACAAATGCGAGCACACTAAAAACGACTGGGCATTTAGTCACCACAATGACTCACCTTGCTATATGAAGTTTCCTTTGTCTAGCTTGGGTCATTCTTGGCGAGTCTATAAACTTTTCTACCTACCCTCGTATTTAACAAAAAGCATTTTCCATTTTTTCTCTGATGCCAATAAATTCAACAATTTTCTAAAAAGATCACGATGCTGGGATAGACTTAGCCAAATGACAAAGTTCTATGGATCACGGCTAATGAAAAAAAATCACCTCACCTTGTCACCTTGTCCCATCAAGTTGTGGCCGACTTCTGGTTGTCATGATCAGCCTCCTCCAATTTTCACAGTCCTCCACAGACTTGACCAGTTCTGAGAGTGTTAGTCCCGTCACTGTCTTGATGTCATCCTTCCATCGTGTACACGGTCTTTCTCTCCCTCTTCCACCTCCCATCCCAAGCATGATTGACTTTTCAAGACTTGTTTTCTCATTATGTGCCCAAAGTACGAAAGTTTTTGTTTCATAATTAATGACTAATGGTTGAGACGGTTTAATTTGATCCAAAACAGAAATCTTTGTGCATTTTGCTGTCCATGGGATTCTTAGGAGTCAACACCACAACTCAAAACTATCGATCTTCTTCCTTTCAGTCTGCCGCATTGTCTATGATTCACACCCATACATTGTCACAGGGAACACGAGTGCATTCACAATCCAAATTTTTGTTTTCGTTCCGATGTCCTTGCTTCGCCATATTTTTGTCAGTCCATTCATCGCTGCTCGTCCTAAGGC
The DNA here is from genome assembly GCA_011762755.2 of Epimenia babai. NCBI lineage: Eukaryota > Metazoa > Mollusca > Solenogastres > Cavibelonia > Epimeniidae > Epimenia > Epimenia babai. The sequence goes on from WURV02164107.1 coordinate 2,198, forward strand.
TAGTCTGCGCAAAATCTCTCCATCACATGTTCCGGTATTCTCGATTTTTGAGTGAGCCAAGGAATATAAAATTATTTACAATTTCTACTTTATCATTGTCAATTTTAAATTCAGTTATATCCTCCGTTGCCATGACATTTGTCTTTTTCAAATTGAGATACAATCCATGTTTTATGCTACAGTCCTTAACGTTTTTTAAGATCTTTTGTAAATCTTTACTATCGGCTAATAAAGTGGTGTCATCGGCGTAGCGTGAATTGTTTATGACATTGCCACCAATTTTGATTCCAGTCTCCAATTCATCTAATTTAGCCTCGCACATGATGTGTTCGGTGTATAGATTGAACAGATATGGAGAGAGAATGCATCCTTGTCTGACGCCATTACCGATTGCCAAACTCTGTGTTTCCATATTCTGTTCTTACTTGGGCTTCTTGATCTAGATATAAGCTCTGTATTAATGTCACCAAATGTCCAAGTATTCCCATTTTTAACATTATATTCTTGCAATTATGGCTCCCTTATGATCTTATAATAATTATACTTATATAATAATTATAATTATATTATAATTATAAATTTAAAATAATTATATAATTATTAAATTATTAAATCATAGCCTAACGCAACAGTTAAATCAAATGTCTGCCAAACTGCATATTTGTACAAAAATAACAGCTGTACATAATCTCACAGACTGGGGTCAGAAGTGTATGGCAGATACAATGCTAGATGCAATTATGTAAATTTACATTCAGCACGAAATAGATAAAAATGCTGAATAACACAGTGCAAAGTAGAAGAATGTCCAAAAAGGAAATTACCTGTATGTGGCAAAGTTCCGTAAATGCGAGAAAATAGAGGAAAGAGAAACCGGCTATCTATGTTTACAATAGATATGTAAATGAACATGGTCGAAATTTTTATTATAGAGGTCTGATTTTCTACCGTGAATTGCTTAAACTCGCATATCTTGAAGGAAAAATTACCCAATCGCATCCCCCCCCCCCGAGTCTCGGCGGAAATTGACCTCTGTCGATTGGCATGAATAGTCCAACGTGTAATGGACAGCTTACATGTTGCGCACTCTCCGACAGAATCGGGATAGGTAATGATATGATTAACAACAGTAAAGTGACAAGATACCTATTCCCCTTCCGGTTGATCGGATTTCGTTCCACTGTATAACCGTTTCCATATTACGTCAATGTTGGTTTCATTCACATTAGCGGGGAATGTTTTAATACTGCGATGGTAGGAGTGGTTATATGAACAGCGTATGAGAATGTCGTTCGCATTAATAATTATGGCTTTTCTTAGTTTCGCATTTTTGTTGGTAAATGCAACGTTTGCGCATTCCGTCTAACGCGATTTGATATATTGTAACACACGAGAACTTTTCTTGAATGGCGCGACGATCGAATATTTTCACTGTTTACGTATTTTGGGCGTAGGCTTGCTGGTTCGGAAATTTTCCGGTTAGCAAACGCTTATTTTCGTCTGTCAATTGTTTCAGATCGAGCATCAAATATCCGTGCGGCAGCTAGATAGGCATTCCTCATAAAATCGGTTTTACCTGGAAACATTTGTTCAGCGGGTTCGACTTTCGTTTCACACGTATTTTTCACAGAATTATCTTAATATGGATATTATCTACGCGGCGCGATCCAAAATCAAACCGTTAGCGCCTAGTTGGCAGATAATTGTGAGCGAGGCCTCATATTGCGCAAGTATGAGGACCTTTAATTACCTTTAATATGTTCACGGCGGGATAAAGGGCAATGCCATGGTTAAAAATTACAGCAGTATCATAGTTTCCACACTACTCAAGTGTATCGCTGGTTCTAATATTAAAATGTATCACTGAATCCCATATGAGGTTTGGAAACCATCCATATTTCTGCCGCATATACCCTAGAAGAATATGGCGAACCATTGATTTGCAAATTAAAATTTTATTGCCGTGCAGTGGGCAGGTGGAACAAGATATGTAGCTATAAGCATATTTGACCTTTCTTAAAAACCTGAAATTAAAGTTTTGGGGGATTATCGTGCCCAGGTAATTATATTCCATGATTTGTTCAAAGTGCTGGGATTTAAAATCTCCCATTATTACTTAAAATATCGTATTCGTTTTAGAGACATTTATTTGTAAATTACATTGTTCATCTTAGTGGTAAGTTTTACTATTACAGATATGGAAGATTCGTCGTTTAAGTTTAGCCGGTGTAGAAGAAAAAAGAACGCTATTCCATAATATGTAATCAGTGACTATCAAGAGGCTATCTTACTAGCTAGATGTCTGCCTAACTGACTAACTATCTATCTAACAATGTAGCTAACTATCTAACTAACTATTCAACGATCTAGCTAACTACTTAACGATATATCTAACTAACTATCTAACTATTTATCTTAGTATCTATCAAAGTAGCTATCTAACTATCTATGTAACTACTTTCCTAAGTAGCTAGCTATCTAACTAACTATCTCGCTAGCTATTTATCCAACTAACTATCTAACTAGCTCTCTAACAACCTCGCTAATTATCTAACTCACTATCTAACTAGCTATCCAACTAACTCTCTAAGTAACTATCTATCTTACTATTTATTTAAGTAGCTAGCCATCCATCCGCCTAACTATAAAACTATCTAACTAGCCACCCAACTATCGATCTAACTGGCCAGCCAACTATTTTACTAAGTATCGTACTGTCACGTCTATGTTCCTACCATCAATATTTAACCTCTTAACATTCAATTTGTCTTTTCTTTCCCAAAAGTTATATAATTGGTTTGGCCTACATCAAATAAAAATTCATTACATTTAATGTCATTATATACTGAAAAAAAGACACGCAACGTGTGAAATTTCATCATTCTACACATATATTTATATAGCAACTAAAACATAGATTTATAACAACAAATAGCACGCTTCTAGCTATGGATTTTGCTGCTAACATGTAACGTAGGCACCGTTTGTATACTGGCAAATGCCATTCACGTAACATTTTGTTTATTGTTCCCATACGATTACTAATGAAAAATTGAGAAAAAAAATTTACTAAACATGCCAAGCCGACTCCAGTGTATAAAACTGAATATCTCACAACGCGCCAGTAACTGTTTTAGGAAATCTGCGTGCGGAGATAACGGTAGTACTGTATTGTGTGTTTGACGTTTTCATTGAAGCCAGACTTAGCAAAATGTTGACGAAAAGAGCAAAGAGTTATGCCTTGAAAAAACGAGAAAACTTTTTCGCCATTCCCTTTAAACTTCGACAAAGATTACTTTGGCCGGCTGTAACATTTGTGTAAAGAATAAAGGTATCTGCATTTATCTCTCGATGGTTATGCAGGCGACTGTCCGAAAATGGTTTGAAACAATGGTCTAATAGCACAAGTGAGTTCAGACCAATTTTCCGTTCAAATTTAGAGCACTACGTAATGTTCTAACAAATTTGACGGTTCTGCTTTTTCGGTGCGTATCGGTTTGTTACAGAATTTTACCGCAATATACCTAACGATATACCGGCTGAAACTCTCGCGCCGGTAATACACCGATCCGGTCGTCCAGGGCAACCGTACGTCGAAATTTAGGCCAACCAATGGCAAGTCAGTATATTTACACGCCAGTTCTGAGAGAAATCCTCAACTGAGAAAATTCCTAAAATAGGGTAACAGGGTAAAAATATGTGATCACGACACCGATATGCAGTTACCAAACGTGCGGCCATGTTTTGCATTTTTGCAAATGTGTTTATGATTGTTTAGAAAGCCGTGACAATAAGATGTTACAAAATCTACTTTTATGTGATAAAACAATGAGTAAAAATACGTAGGTATTTTATGATTTTAATCATAGAGCAGATATCGCGTAAATGATAAGAACATGATTGAATAACAGATAATCTGTCACATTCTAAGGGGAAATTTTTATCCACCTACATTCCGCACATGTCGTTATCGACGTACCAGTAATGACAATTGATAATGGTGGGACGGGCTTAGGGAGCGATGGAGGGTACAGATGTATGACCTGGGTTTTAGTGGCATTTAACTTTAATTTGTGTGAAAACATCCATTCTTCAATGTTACTGTATATAAGGTATGTATGTATGTACGTGTGCGCGTGCGTGCATGTATTCGTTCATGCGTGCGTACAGGTATGTATGTATGCGTGTATGCGCGTGTGCGTATGTATGTATGTACGTACGTAAGTACGTATGTATAGGCTGATTACCAAGGAAATTGTTGCGTGAGCCATCCTTTGCCCTATGGAAAGCTCGCCTATTAATGTGGTTAACAGGACAACTGATTAGCCGTTCTGCATTACTTATATTTTTACCCTAAATTCGCTTATTTTTGTAGTCTCACTAAAAGCTTAATGTTGGAATTCATACAGTTTTTGTTGTATATATTTAGTTACTTACAAATGCCTTTAATCTAAAGTGCGACTGACAAATTATTACTAATTTTTAAGTATCACTAAAATTTTTACAGTATACTGGTATTCACAGTGTAACAGTATACCGGTTAGACCGGGAATTGAACCAGGGACCTCTGGATTTAAAGTCAAACGCTGGGTTGTGTTGTGTGTGTATTGGGGGAGTGCTTCTACAATCTGTCCGTCAGTCCATAAAAATTTTCTCAGCATCGGGGACAATGAATTTAAACTACATATGGAACCTATTGGCCCTGTTAACGGGATGCTTCGAGTTGGTAACCAAGTCGAGGTAACGTTTCGACACCGTACTTATTTCATGATTTATGACTTTTCTTCATTATAAATTTTGGTAATGCTGGATAGTCGTATGGTGGGTCTAACCATTTAGTTTAGGTTAATTTTTAAAAATCTCTTGACCCTTATAATGTGCGCTATGGATGGTTATGGTTCAAGCGCATGCGAAGCTTGCTGAATGATGTTACGATGTATAACGTTGCCTTATTTTCCATTTCATGAGTGATAAGTAAAATTATCTCAACGTAGGCACAGCCTACGAAGATGAAATTACTATATGTATATAGACGAATGCATACAATGTCTCGAACAGCCAGACACTAGTAACATCTCTGATCCCAAAATAGAACTATTGTCTTGAAGAAGCATCTTATTCGTCAACCATTCTTGACAAAGTCTATGGTGTTTGACGCCTGGGCTTGGTGATTGTCTTATTGGTCAAACCTTGTTGTAACTTCGTTCTCAAACTTTCACCCCCCCCCCCAGGTACGACTCTTTATTTATATACATCATTGATACTATACTGGCACAAATTATTACAACTCATATGGCCTATGGTCCAAACACACGTAATGTTCAACTCTTTGATTTATCTACTTTACTGGTAACTTGTATTCAATATTTAAAATATTTAACGAGGATGCCAATGTGGTTATTTGAATATCTGGAGAGAAACACATTTCTTCTGTGCATCCAACAGGGCCTCCCTGCGTGAAATTTTGGAATAAAGCGTCCCCTGGTCAGACGTAGGTTTAATCAGTGGCGCGTGGTCTATATATAACCACGCTACAATATAGAATGATTATGAACATATTGGACCGAGTTGTGAGCACTGGTCTGAAACATTCTAAAATATATTTTTCGGTTTAAGAAAATCATGATGTTGACATGCATCGACTATCTAACTAATACTGCTTTTAGGATAAATATTGGTCTTTTGAATGATCGGCCCGGTTACCAAGGGCTAGAAATATAAACAGTTTTTATCAAACGGGAATATTGGTCGGACTTACTATTTCTCGTCTTGATAACTGTCATTACTTTCTCTTAAATCTTGAAGCCTATGAAATCACACGACTCCAAAAACTTAAAAATTTAGCAGCCCGAGTCATTGCCCATACGTCCTACCGTCAGTAAATTTCCCCGATACTATTAGCCTCCACTGGTTACCTGTTAAGTTTCGCATTATATTCAAAATCCTCCACGCGGTCAAATATATTTATGGCCAATCCCCGCTTTACCCGCTGAATGCCATTACCATTTACCAACCTATTATACCCACCCTATACTCATCGTCCACCACTCTTATCTCTCACACTAAGTATGCTCATGTTTATTATTATTATTATAATCATTTTATTATTATTATTATTATTATTATCATCATCATCATCATCATCATCGTCGTCGTCGTCGTCGCCGTCGTCGTCGTCGTCGTCGCCGTCGTCGTCGTCGTCATCATCGACGATAATAATAACTTTAACGCGCGATCATCATTGGCTTACGATTGTCCACACAAATAATAAGATATGTTATCTGGGTTTTGGGCGAGTGTTCTACAATCTGTCTGTCAGTTCATATTCGCAGCGATTACTCAAGGCGACAAAATTGATAACACGCGATTTACGTATTTTTCACGCTTCGGCATCGAGAAAAATGAAGTTAAACTACGTAACGACCCTATTGGCACTGCTGACGTTCGAGATTAGGGTGCTCGAAACTGCTCACAAGGTAAAGTTTCGACGACGTAACTTTTTCAGGATTCACGACCATTTCGAAATATAATATAATATAAAATAATTTTATGTTTATTGGTGACTAATAAGTTATTCAATATATATTCATTCAACATTATATACAACACATTATAGTCAAGTCGATATGTTACAAACTTGCAAATGACTATATTATACGCACTATATACACATGTAGACTAAACTTGTCATCATGTGGTGATAAAAAGTTTCGGAAGCGGTAATTTTTATAAATGACATATAACTTAAAAGTTTCAACTAATTGATAAATTCATGCCTCTTCCAGTTTGCATTGCATAAAGCAAAAGCATGTATGCTCTCTAAAAATTAAAGTATTTACGGTAACCACGCTATGTGTAACAAACAAGTTAACCAAACAGTTTATTAGCAAATCAATGCAAAGTATATTACCAACAGAATATCTATATATGTACGATAGTTGGTATTTAACTGAATAATAAGCGAACGCACATATGCCATGGCGTGTCCTACCGGCGACCATGGGTCTGGATATATGAGGATAGATGAATTACTAAATTCATAATATATATATATATATACCAACATATACATTCATAAATACACATATACGTACATACACACACAACATACCTATACAGCACACACACAACATACCTATACAGCACACACACACGCACACACAAATATATATATATGTATTATATATATATATATTATATATATATGATATATTATATATGTGTGTGTGTGCGCGCGCGCGCGTGTGTGAGTGAGTGTGTGTGCATATACATTTATTCATGAACGTAGACATATATACATACATAAACACTATTTGAATTAGTTTAATCTTTTCTCAATCATAACGGATATCATTGTGAAGTATTTAGCTAATTTATTCAAAAAGTGGTTATCTTGGTTTTCATGATTGTATAAAATTCCACATGTTTGTTCTCGTGTAGTAGTACTTTGACAAATAGCTTTCTTAGATCTTTGTAAGCAGGGCACACTAGGTTAAAATGATATTCATCCTCTACATCTCGGGGGCATTGTTCGCATGAACCATGAATAAGCCATCGATTGCGCCTTTTCCACCTCCCTCTGGAATCCTTAGATTATGGCAGCACATATGGTACGGCAGAACCTCTTCTTCCCACGTATCGATCAGTTTCGATATCGAAAATGTGTAACGACCTTCGAATTTTTATAACATATGTTCTCCAACTGGGCATATCATTCCATCTAAAAAGTTCTGTCAAATTTTTCTTTTTATTTTACTACATTTTATATATATATATATGGGAATTGGGCGCTTTGAGCGTTTAATAAATGAGTTGGTATCATATAATGTACATTTGGTCATACACACTAATGATCATGAATATTGTATATATTTACCATAGATTTTCCTGTATTTCCCTTGTAATTACATACTGTACTATTAAGCACGTGGCATTGTTGTGACCGAAGTCGCGAAATTGGGTGAGTACGTCGGGCGTATGGAAAGGTCCATTAATACAAAGGTCAAGAAAGAATTGTTCAAGATATTGCTAAATATATAATAGTCATAGCTAGGTAAAACAGGTCAAAAATCTTCTGGAAACAAACGGTATCGGTTACGTTCGGATGCATCAAATTATCGATAACGTTGCTGGTTTTTTGAGTGACTTTTATCAGCGTCTGACCGACCAATCGGAAAAGACGTGATTAAGCTCGGTCAGTAATGCTTCTAAGGGTTGGCTCCACAAATATATGAAGGAGGTGTGGTCTTTTTTGAAAAATATTTGCTGTTCGATTAGCCCTAGAACTGTCGTGTAGCACTTACACTCTAACGTCTATCATCCCACCACCTCACAGAAAGGCGAGGTAGATGGGAGAGGTCAAAAACTTTCCATCGGAAAATGTCTGTGCGAATACTGCTTAAAACTGTCAGATTTTGACGATCTCGTGAGTATCACGTGATGCTCGGGTGTGAACAATTCGATGATGTACGTGAACGTTTGATTAAGAAGCCGGCGACCACCCATAGGCGCGACATGTTGAAATTAGCCCGATTCGTTTAATTAATCATGAACGTGAGGGACAAACTTCTATATCCAGAATGATCCTCGTTTTTTGTATTTAATCATTATTCATGATATATATGTATAGTTACAGTATGCATGTTTGCATATATATGTATAACTACAATAATGATAACGATAACGATAAAATTACGATAACGTTAGCAATAGCGACGACGACGACGACGGCGAGAACGATGGCGGTGACGATAATAATAATAATAATGATAATGATAATAATGATAATAATGATAATGCTAATAATGATAATGATGATAATGATGATAATGATGATAATGATGATAATGATGATAACGGTGATAACGGTGATAACGGTGATAACGGTGATAACGGTGATAACGGTGATAACGATGATAACGATGATGACGATGACGACGACGACGATGATTATGACAATTACGATAATTATGATAATTATGATTATGATAATGCTAATGCTAATGCTAATGACAATGATATATATATATATATATATATACTGAGCGTTAAAAAAATTACTCCGTTCAGCCCAGTACTGTTCGTTATCATATTAACTCAATTTGAGTAGAGTTATTTGCATTTTGTTTTATATCAAAATTTTGCTAGTAGTATTTCATATTTCAATTTGTGAAGGTCAATTGTCTATTCACACTCAGTGGGCTATGCCTATTACTATGTAACTCCAATTCTTATAATTGAGGTTAATCGGTTTATTACGAGCTCGCAAGGGGTGAGGAGCCCCACAACGACTACCTTAGTAAATGACTTTTCTCTAACTGACTGACTAGAAAACTAACTAGCCAAATACTCAACTAGCCAACAGACTAGCCGACCGACTATCCAACTAACCACTCCAACCAACAACCCACCCAACCAGCATGAACAAAGTAACCAACTAATTGACCAAATCACAGACCAACTAAATAATTAACTAACCTGCACATTACATAAAAATTCACCTCTACATATAAATGTGTACATTATACAATAACAATGTATCAGCTATAGTCGATTGTTTGTTGATACTTGATATAAGTACCTGACTCGTGCCACCCTTGCGGGTGTGCCCAGCATTTTATAGTAAACCCGACGTCTCATTGGGTTATTGTCAGCCCTGTGCATGTGTAAAATAAGCCCGTTATAGTAGCAAGTCGGGCAACAGACTCCAAAACGAATTTCATAAATCTTTGTTTATATTTCACATTTTTGATTTCAGGCGTCGACCGATTCGTTGGCTGTGAGGAATTTCAAGTATATGCTGAGATTAGTGAACAAACGACTATGGTGGTATCGCCAGGTAGAAATCACTTGAAATATATATAATGATCTTAATTACTAATGATATAATCGTAGTTGCGCGTTCAGATAAGAAAGCAGTGGTTGTAATATTTGGCATATATTTATGATTGATTTCGTCGGGATCTGACCATTTTTTGGGTCGATACTGGATGCGCATAAATACTCGTTGGCTTTTACTTTCTTAAACAAACATTTTTTGAAGTGATGGCTAAGTATGTAATTTCATTGATTAAGCATTATTTGGGCAGAATTATTCTAGTTAATTTATTTTTAAATTTTTCCAGAAAGCCACGACCTATTCCCGGCCCATAGAAAAAATCCAGTCCATAATGAGACGGGGTCGCAATAAGGGTGCGATTATGTACGAATTGGCAGCATCCTACGGAACGCTGACGCAGAAATCATATATTAAGTTGGACGAAGCAATGCAAATTGTGATGGGATTTACATTTTTGGAACTTGCGAATGTAACCAAATGGACCTGGCCTTTTGTGGTGCATGCAATGAACGCAAATATTTTGTTACGCACACAATGGCACGAGCGAATCGGAAAGAGGGACACCAAAGCATTCACAGGGTCAGGCTTGCTTCCGGGTTCAAAAAATGAGGCATATAAAACAAAGTGCCTTTCCTGGATCACTAACCTGATAGGAGATCCCGACATTTTATCTGATATTAACCTAGACATCAACAGTATAGGCAGAATGATGGCTAAAACCAATATCAGAATAAACTCATTCACAGCAATCTTCCACAGAGGTTCGAGGATAGAAACACATTTTATGAAAATTGGCGTGCTGAGGATGCCTGACCTGGACAAGCCATACTTTAAGCTATATCACATTGACATCAGGGCCTACAACCATATCGAGAGGGAGGTAATTTTTTTCACACATAGACGCGCGGAAATTACGGTAATTTTTGAACGTTGGAAGTTTTCATTAGTTGAGGAATTAGCTCAGGCGTTAACGAGGCAAGCAAGGCAATATGCCAAAAAAGAACTAGAAAAATTATTCGCGAAACCAATTAACACAGCGTAGCAAATTTTGGCAAAGATTGATTGGCTGACACTACTATATGTCTAACGATTGAAGTGCTCTGCAATTGTTTATCGCTGGAAATGCGCTCGACTGTCCTAAAATAGTTAGGAACAGTGGTCTAATAACACAGCTTCAGATGGTGAGCGCAGAACAACGTTCTGAGCTGAATAAATTTAAAGCACTACCCAATGTTCACAGAGAAGTGACGCTTTAGTATTTTTACGTGCGTATCGGTGTATTATAAAATTTTACCACAATATCCTTCACGATACACCGGCTGAAAGTTTCGCTTTGATAATCTGGACTCGGCGTCTTTAGTGTAGTTGTATATGTCAATGTATAGACATGGTTGAACTCAATTGAGAATTTGATATAAAAGTACAAAAATCTATATAAACAAATGTGATGTGCCAATTTCGGTTAAAAATTAATACTTCACATTAAAATATCTAAACCAAGTAGAATAACATATTTTATTACAAATTCTAAATTTTCCCTCACATTATTTGTGCCATTATCGCAATTTGTGTTTTTTGTGAATAGCAGGTTAACATAAAGTCGGCTGGTTGCTATATAATGAAAGCTGGTTTTCCTAAATACATAGCTACTATCCAGCGTATTTTGAAATTGTCACTGTTTCATCGCCTTTTATGTACGTTTTATCCGACTACGGTGAAGTGTTTGACTCTTTGGTGTATTTCAATGAAAGCACTAAAGTATACTATTGCAGCATATTGACAAATTTAAGACGTAATATGAGTAACATAATACTACACACAAAAACCCTACACTATTTAAAAAAACTCCTAGCAGATGGTCCAAGCCTCTCGTATCCATATCCCAATTCACTTCGTTCTAACTTTTGGTAAATTTCCAAATCCATAGCAGAATTACATTTAAAAACTGCCAATACGTACATTTACCACACTGAACTGCCTATTGCTCCAATGAACCATTTTCTGGTAAATAGTACAGGCTTTGGTAATACGAGATATGGTGATTGATCCGTCAGAATCGCATTGAGCAGTATTTTAATTTCGAATCGAATGCTGAATTATACAAAATTATCAAACCGTTTATATATACATATATATTATAAATCTGCTCTAAATCGAGCAGATTTTTCAATGAATTGCTTCGTATGTGTACTGATGATTCCCTCGTCGTCATACGATTGTTGTCATTTATCGTGTAACACGTTTACCTGTGTCAGCAAGAGTCACGGCACTACTTCCTGGCTTGATCACGTGATATGCACTGAGCAGATGCAGTCAAAAATTCAGTCGTGTGAGATTTTCTATGACGTGAATACAACGTCCGATCACATTCCCTTATATGTAACATGTCAATTCGATCGTGGTAATTCATTATGTGAGAGCTAATGAACGCCGCACAACACCTAGTACCGTGGTCAATTGGTCTAATGCCACTCACACTGATTTACAGTCATATCATCATCGCACCCATGAACTTTCATCTGATATTCCCATACCGGATGGGTTTCTATGTACTAATATGAAATGCACGGATGTTTCGCATAAAGCTAGTCTCTGTGAGTTTTAAGATTACATTACTAAGTGTCTGCATCAGGCTGCACAAGAGTCTGTGCTGGCGATCAGATATCGTCAGGGACGTAACGTCCCAGGATGGAATCAAACTGTTCGATGTGCGCACGCGCAGTCGAGGCAAGCATTTATTCAATGGGTTCGTAGTGGTCGCCCGAGATCTGGAGTCATATATCATAATATGATGGAAAGTCACAAGGGCTTTAAATATAAGTTTTGTGAACGTAAAAAATGGTCAAAATGAACAGAGCTGATCCATTGGCATCCTCCGTCCTTCAACAAAATAATATCGAATTTTGGCAATAAGTGATCTAGGGACACGAACAGTGATTCTTATCTCCCTAATACGGTGGATGGTATCTCGGGCGACCAGAAAGTGGTTTTGTCGTGGAAAAAATATTTTGAAAATATTCTTAACTGTATCTCTAATGAAAAAATGAAAAATAAGGTGATGGACTCTTTATGTAGCGGTGTACAACTGGAACCATGTATTCATGTTGAGAATAATGAAGTTTACGATGCAATATTTGACTTAAAATTAGGCAA
>WURV02164118.1:0-15186 GCA_011762755.2 Epimenia babai
TACATTATAGTCTTAGACCATTAGGCTATTGTTTCATGTAAAGTGTGTTTGACAGCTCTGCTAATAGGTACACTTTAAAGAAATAAATTACATTTCATAGATACAAGTTTCTTGGTATCAGAATCTAAGAATTGTCGAGCATTCCTTAGAATCCCATTCTGTGCTTCCACCATGTTAATACACATCACGATTTGTAGAACATGGGTCGCAGCCTCCAGCGAGCTCCAAATGTGCCTATTGTAGTCGTCGCATATTCAAATAGAGCCATTAATTAATGCAGGCACGGTACGGGTATTGTGCAGAGTCGTTTACAGTTTACCGGACCCAACTACAAAGTCGCGCAGGCCATCAGCTGTCAGAAGCCAGATGGCAGACGAAATTTGCATGCACTTGAATTTGGCGCGCGCGAAATTCGCCTAAACAAAAACCAGTGACGTAATGGCGCACGCGCCGTGCGACTCAATGCCTGCCGTCTATCTTTGGGCCAACGGCGTGCCCACGCCGAAAAAGGGGGAACATTTGAATTGCAAAAATCGATTTTAACAGGTGTTAAGATAATAGGCCTCCGACAATAGAATAACACGACTATATGCCGCTCTAAAGGGCGCGTTTCTTTGAACATTCTTAAGATACGATCGTAAAACTTAAGATGGTCCCGACGGGTAAATTCGTCGTATACTACGTATTTTTACAATCGTAAATTATCTTCATTTGTTCGGAGAAGTGAACGATTGACCTAATGCATATATTTACCCATGTCGGTAAAGACCCTTAACATTTCAATTTAAACAGTGTGTGAGTGAATGTCGCCTATAACGACAATATATCACTTAACTGTATCTAAAATCTAATTGTTAATAGATCATGATATGGCGTGTATAAAACGTTAACGTAACCTCGCGCTAGCTGCCAGATGGCGGCTCGTTGTATTAGTTGACCCCAGTTATATAAGTGACATGGCTGTTTCCGTTGTTATATCTGGTCGTATAGGTAACTTGAGCGATAGTCAATAATCTGCGGTGGGATCGAACCCACGACCCCAAGATACAGAAACCCTCCTTTTGAAATGACATGAATATTTTTTATTTATAGTGCCCTTTTAACACATGGCTATAACAGACACTTTACAATTCACGGTTACAGTGATTCACGAGAAATACAAGGAATACAGTTAAAAATCGAACTCGGTATACCAATAATGAGTCGAAAATTAAATAGGCATATACAGTAAGATCACATATAAAGAAAATATAACAAAAATTAACGGCACAGATCGGATAGTGGAAAAGTGTGAGAAGTGCTTTAGCAATCTGAAAAAAACCGCCAACACTTTTATAGAAAAAATAAAAGTATGCATTGTACTTTGTATCGGGATCTTCGGTTTTATGCGAACAAATCAAATCAAAATTCTTTATTGGTAGACCCGTGAACGGGTAGACAACCAAAAGTATACCAAAAAACGTTCGTAATAAATGAGAAACCTTGAGTAAGGGATCAGTTAACAATGTGGCGGCAATAGATTGAGAAGGACCATTAAACCTGTGAAGAAGATCGATTATATGGGAGATGTACTATACAGACACGCCAAATATACCAACACTTCGGGTAGGCGGGATATACTATATACTAGTTTGCAGATATAGGAAATATACAAATATCGATACTATGTGCAATACAGATGGGTACCCCACCATTGAGTAATGAAATTAAACTGTATGACGTAACAGACAGAACATGGTATTCATCCGAGTCCGAGTACGCAGGCAGCTTACACGAAACCGGAAGTATTGTTATCATTTGCAATGTCTTGTAGTATTCCGTGTATTCTATTTATTCATAGTAAATTTACTATAAATTTGTAAAGTGTCTTCGATAGCCTTCTGTGGGATGCGCACTATAACTTAATAGAATTTTATTCCATTTCATTTAACGGTTGTGTTAGGCTATGACTTAACTTACTATTGTGTTATACAACATGATTAGTTATCACGTGATATGTATATAGGCGCTTTAGAGACATACTAGTTATTAGGACGCCTCAAAAACAAATGTATTATTATTATATTATTATTGTTATGTCCAGCGTGCGCCTGATCTAAAATCATGAAGTTGTTACTGTTAATTACAACCTCATTGACTTTCTATTTGCCTTTTTGGCGATAATAGTAATCACAACAACCCATATTTCGGTGATAAAAACGTAGACGGTAACAGTGTTTACGAACTCGTACAATACGCCACGCGGGTTTTGGTAATGTTTACTTTACTCCCGGGCGTTTTATATTCTATTTTATGAATGAACAGGAAAGGGATATAGAGTAACGGGGAAAATCAGAACACAATGGTCGAGTCCGTTACGACCGTTACCATCGTGATGTGGGTGCGCAAAACGCTAGGGGTATACCTGCTGGCTGTATTGTCAAATGTAACTGGAGGTGCGACAATAGCCTACCTATAAAAACACGACCGAGTCACGTGCCATGTGTAGTAATACGAAATTGTAGCGTTCGCTTGTACGTAACGGCGTATTAAAACATAACACGGATAATGGTCGAAAGTTGTCACCAATACGTAACCAATAAATATCAAATTTTTCACCAGTTTAATCGTGACATACGACATACTTTATCATTGACAGTATTGTTTATGACGGAGCAATTCAAATGATCTAATCACGCATGTTGGGTAATGACGCAGTATGCAAACACTTCACTTGTCTATTAGCATACTGAATAGGTTTATTACATTATTGTCGGTCAAGTTGCGTAATGACGTCATCGCATTTATTGGTGACGTCAAAGCATTAATCCGTGACGTCATCCGTCACAGCTGACAACAACACGCGAAAAATTACAAATTTCCATAACATAACGCGAGAATAATTGGGGACAATAGGAGACGTCATTGATATCAACTTATACCATTACAGAGAGGGGTTGTCTTTTGAATTTTACTCATGTAATATAATTAACAATTGGTTAAGTGTTAGAATACAAAACATGAGGTAACCTAGTTGTAGAAAATTAAGGATCACAGTCAAGTCGAACACAAACCAAGTCGGATAGAAACCAAGTCGGACACAAACCAAGTCGGACATAACTCGAGTGAAGTCGGACACGGGGCTAGTCAACTTGGACATAGACATAAGTCATAAGCAGGTTGGCATTGTCGCCTTAATTATCGGGCCACCGGCGGCAATTTGGAACTGTACCCCCTGTTACATCACGAGGTCGCCTTGGTTGATATACAAGTTAAGTTGTATATCGGAGGGGAGGTTAACCAAAATACAAAAGCGTGTATAGAGAACGTAACAGGGCCAACTCATGGCCATTAAGTATTGTAACTAATACAAAAATACTGCCAGAGAATGTCTAAGAGTATATTTTTCTGTTTCCGGGACTCAAAAAATACACGCGCCAAAAGGGTTGTTGTTTCAGACACTGTGGAAGACCCCAATAAACTTGAGTGAACGAAAACATCAATTCTGCGACTTACCTGAAAAGTCGAAAGTTGCCACCGACCTTGACGTCGGAGTCTGGTGCGGTACTCGCTCCGTTTCCGGGACTTGTTTGTCGCTGGCGTCAACCGGCGCCGACTTTCTCGTCGACTTCCGCACAAGGAATGATCGCGGCATGTTTGTTTGAATTCAGTCGATTAAACTTCCACCACGATGATCGAATTCGTATTCATCTACTAATATCGCGTGCGAATTCTCGAGAAGAATAAAACACCGCAAAGAGACATTTATAATTCAGTTATACATCGCAGCCGATTGCGGTCAGCATCGTACGTTAGAATTCAGACGACAATGTTGCGTTATCGATACTGTAATACCGGCAGTACGAACGGAATATTTGGTTATAACAGTAAACTAAACAGTGTTTACCTAACGTCACCAATGACAACACAACTACTCTCAACTGGCGTGGGCGTGCGAGCAAGTAATACCGTACGAGTAGCAATGTCAGTTTCTTTTATACTACCAAAGCGGCGCCCGCGTGTGCGATCCGTGTGAGACTTTCTCAGTTAAATCTGCCGCCACGGGGTGACGCATGCGCGCGGTAGGCATTGGACGAAAATAAACACGACTCCGTGGTGTTTCGACCAATGACGCGCGAGTTGTAATAACGATTTTACTGGAAGCCTAATAATTTATTCATGAATGGGTGATGACGAACAGAGAAAGCAACATAAAGGTATAATTCAATCGTTGACCGATCGCCACAGCTACGACAAAGCTACCGTCAGTACCACATCCGAAACGGGGCCTTTATCAAAGATAAACACAATTATAAAGTGAATCAATTGTTGTGAATATGACCGACGGACTCAATCCCAGCCGCATCAACACAGTCTTTTTTGTTATTTCCACACCACGATATTCGCTTTATTATTAATTTTCTGTTCCCTACTAGGTCTTACCCCCTCCACTCCCGTGTATCAAGAGCTTTGTACTTGCGCTGTATAATATGTGAGTTTTACCTATTCTCACTGATTCGTCTGATGAAGCATTCCTCGTGTCGGCGAAATCCCGTGTTTCAATAAATATTTGTTAGTCTTAAAAGATGCGACCTTCCTTTTCTTATTATATTGTGAACAACATACTTTCATTATTGAGTTTGATTGGTGATAACGAAAGCAGGAAGGCCCGAGAATGACTTTTCTTTCCATAGATATATAGACCTAAAGTATTTATAACCCCCATCTGCGGTACAACACCGTCAGTTGACAGCAATCAAAACGTACAATATTTTATACACGATATATGTAAATATTGATGAAGAAAGATGGCCGACCAGATGAGTGGAACGTTATAAAGGTTAGAGGAAAAATGAGGTAACACCTTTTGAGACTAATTGAATCAGTCTCAAAAGGTGTTACCTCATTTTTCCTCTTACTTTTCAAAGACTAATACGGCTACTTATATTATACAGTTATAAAGGTTGTAGTCGAGTGTAAGATGTCAAAGGTTAAGTGTGACATTTATAGGTTATAGCTTGACCAATGAATGTAGTGTAATGGGAGGAATAAGACACGAACAAGAATACAGAGTGACTAAAAACGCGGCCCGCATGTACTTTTAGTGATATCTCCTTCACCATTCAGTAATCACCCTTATTTTTCAGGACATGGCAGAAACAGCGCCCGTGAACGCAACTGGATATCTGTGGAAGCTCCAGCAACGAATATACTGCGTCAAACATTACTTTAAGGCTCGTTCAAGAAAGTGCCAGACATTTTCGTGCATCAGTTCCATTCCGATAACAGGAATATTCTAAAACGGCAATATTTTCATAAAAGGAATATATTACTGACGATGGATACTGAAGGAGATAGAATAAATACAATAATAACAGCACTCTATTCTTTTATATATCTATATAAACTATATATCTATATAAACTATGCTGCATTTCACCGTACACATATGGATTCTGTCGTTGAAAATATCCGTAACGCAACTTAATGACCGTGGACACGGAAATCACCTTGAAATTTAAATCACCAAGTCGAAACGGATAATAGAAACATAACTCTTATTACATACTGGTGAATATTTTGATGCTTTTGCTATTCCTTCCCAAATGTCATAATTGTTTTGTGTATAAACACACACACACGCACACACACACACACACACACACACACACACACACACACAAAACAATTATTTCCCCTCGCCAAATCTTTCGTACCAATGTAGTTAAAGCGAAATTGTTTTACACGCCACGTTGGTCGCTGGGAAAAGAAAGGATAGCGACAATCTTTCTCAGGGGTCAATTTCGTTCGCCGAGATTGGCTCAGTAATAAGTATAGTATGTAAAGGTTTTATTACAAATGGGTACGTTTAATGTTAACAATGTTGCCGATACACCCAGGATGCAGCTCGTCTATACAACTAATCAAACCAAAAAACCGCAACGAAGTATCATCCATTGTGGCCGCGATCCGTTAAACACAATAAGAACGAGACAGTTAACTGAAGTGTGACTTTTGTCCAGTCGAGTACTAAACAAGCAATTAAACCGTAAAATCTTCCTCAACAACCGCGCGACTTATTTCACGGTTAATCGAGAAATAGGCCGACTGAAGCTTTATTGTCCCGTAAAGACCCGTTTTACTCCATTTCATCGTTTCGTAGGCCAATTAAAACAATGTTGTTAGATATTGAATGTGTCCGTTTTCTCTTGAAGTCACACGGCGCAAGAACGGCGCCCGATACACCTTATTACGTCACTGAAAAGACGCATTTTGAAATTCTAAGGAATACTGGAGAGCGCGACTTTGTGTTCGATTAAAAACGTAAACGGAACATTTAATTATGAACAAACGAATGTACATTGGTGCGACAATGCTGTACCGTCGATTCAAATCCCGAATAATGAGTTATTTTTCTATCTCATTCAATATATATTTTTTTCCAATTTAATCATAGTTCATATTTTGTTTGAATATTCAACTATCAGATAGCCACATATAATACCGTACCATCTGAAAACCCTGGTATAAACGAATAACACAAAAACTCACAAAAGGAGAATAACGAGAAACCCAATTTGGCAGCTATATATATCGACAACATTTCGATAATGGCAGGCGAATGTATTTATGTATTTATCAATTACAAAAATCAAAGAAGTATGCCACTTGTGCTGGACATTAAAAACCGTAAAACGATAAGTGCGAGACATCGTATAAATTAATAAAAACCCACGTGATATAAATTATAGAAACTAGTAAAATACGTTGTGAAATTTCGCCTAAAGTGATGCATGTAGCCTTTTGAAAAGTTTTACCTTAGGCATTGCATTTGCTCACCAAGCACCGAGAGTCAGACGTAACCAATCAGAAATCGTACACATTTTTTCTATCAATGAACTGAATGTAAAAGTCCAGCTTTTACTGCGGAATTATTACTGGCTGTAAATCTCAGTCTCTCTTGCATTAAAATTACGGCCATCATCGGTAGGGGGCGAGATATTGTATTTAGGACTCGCCTAAAATTTAATATTTAACTTGACGTAACTGTTTTTCCGCATCAGTTTCCGTCTTCTCGTCAATGTCGAGTGAAGCATTTATGCGACTTAAATAATTTTAATGTGTTATGATATCATGGAAGGGTTCTGGGCACGAGCCGAAAAACAATATTTTTACCATGATAATTGGAGCCATGATTATTGGAGGCAAGTTTTATTGAGTGTGTTTGCCGTCATAGGCAGTGGTCACTTGTCTGTAATGCTTCGATTAGATCGAGGCCTTAACCATAGATCGTTGCTGGGCAAAGATATCTTCGCTGGGATTATTAAAATTGATAAATCCAAGTGCGCACGTGTGTGTGTGTGTGTGTGTGTGTGTGTGTGCATGCGTGCGTGCGGGTGTGGGTGTGTGCGTGCGTGGGCGTTCGTAAAGTGTTCATTACCACAATACACAAAGGCAAGTGTGCCTGTTTGGCTTACTTTTTAGAAAACCTGACGCGTTATTTAAAATTCATTGATTCGGGCAACAACAAAAATACCAGTAAAAGATACAGGTCAACTCTGAGTGGTTTTTTTTCATGTATTCCTGTTTTTACCCACGATCACGCCAACATAACTTGCTTATTTTACCGATTGTTTCTGTCGAATACTCCTACGTCAATAGTTTCTGAATCAACAGGACCCGGTTGCAGTTCACCCCGGAAAGCCGCAATTATAGTCAAATTACAAGGAATATACAGAAACAACCTCTGGAAAACGTTCATAATATATTTCACTATGCCTCCGGCAAAAATCCCGTATACGACGCCAAGATATCCCCAAAACTTGGAGTATTCAACAGTTAATTAAGCAACTCTGTCAATTATCGAACAAAATTTTCTTACGCACTAATGACAGAGGGTCTGTGCCACGACTACGTAAGATGGCAAAAATAACATTTTTACCTTAATCTCTTAGCAAAATGCCCGTTTACAGTGCAGTTATGTGATTATTGCTCGAACTCGACTAATTAATTATCATACAAAGAATATATCGCGCAATGCAAATATGCTCACAAACGTATAATGGTTTATGAGACATACCTGGGTTTTGCACGCAAGGCTGTTGATATAGATCAGTCTATTCAGAGAAAAACCCCAATTAAACCGTAGCCCCGAGACACGAGTCTTGGGGTAGAGTCGCCACTGTCGAGTTTCAGTAAAATCACAACTTTGTCTAGGGGCCAGTAAGCTGTGGGCAGTTAACTGTTGCAGTAGGCAGGATGGGGATTTAGGTAGATGCCATCACCTCTTCCTGGCGGTTTCGCACGTTGAACCATCGCTCGCGTCGACGAACATGTCCAGTTCGCGAGACAGCATTGTTTCTGAGTGACGAATTGTAAGTGAAAACTCAAATATACCTCGTTGACAAGTAGGGCGTGTCAGGCGTCTCGCGTGTAATTGGGAGAATTAAAACAACAAATTTGACTGACGAGGAGAGAAATGTGGGTTATTATCCAAACAAAGCTGGATACATGGAACTCGCAGTCCACGTACTCGTGTATGAAGCTTGCGCTCCGCATACACAGCGTGTGCTACATTTGTCAACGCCAAAGGCGTCAAAATAAAATCAAACTTTGTTGATTTTTGGTTAATTCCAAAGACGCAGAGATCCTTCTTTCTCGGCAAATTCTCCGCCACTCTCAGCAAATGCTCAAGCCTTTTTCGCAATTCTCGTTCATGGTAACCATTTTCGAATATCGTTGACCATTCTCGAGAAACATCGATCGTTCTTGACCATTTTGACCTTTCTCGAACTATTATATATCATCATCGATCAGATTTAACGATAGCCGACCATCCATAACAATCCCTGCCCCTTACGAAGTTCGACTATTGTCGACGATACTAAACCGTCCTTAATCGCTCGTCTTTTTCTCCATTTCTGACATAATTTAACCATTTATTATAGTCGAATTAATGTATCTCAATGTATAAAAACTTTGTTCATGTATTGATTTTTGCATAAGAGCAGTGACGCGAGATAAATATACAGATAGTTGTGAAAGCATAAGATGTCACATTCCGTTCTTCAGGTGTCCTGCGTCTTCAGAACGTTAACGATTATATCTCCGTAACAATCTTGGGCGACGGCGATGCTACTATACATATACTATACACGATACAATAGTACATCATCAGATGTTTTTTTATTTATTTATAGGCTGACTACCGAAGTAATCGTTGTGTAGGCCAATTTCATTCACGACTCTATACACAGCTAGCCTATGTGGTTAACGCGACAATTTGATCAGCCTCACTTATTTAAGGTGTGTGGGGAAAACGCCTAATGGGAAAAACCCACCGAGTCTGGGCAGACAATTGACCTTTTTCCATTCACGCCACTTGTTCCAGATATCTACATACGAGCTACATATGTCGCACCCTCCGCTAAATCTATGGTAGGTCAATGGTTATTTACAATGAGACGACATAGCGGGGAGGTAAGCGACATAGAGATCACATATACAGCATCTGAAGCACAGCAAACGTCAGAGGGAAAAAGCCCTAACAGAACCACACTGCAAGGGCTACCCAGAACCGCATGGGCAATGGGGTTTTGCAGCCCGAAAAACGCCACAGTTAGTATACTGGAACCCCTGGATTAAAAATCAAACGCCCTAACCACTACGCCAGCTGCCCCCATCATCAGATGTTACATAACAAACATAAATACGCGGTCTCAAAATGTCGACTGAAGGAAGACATAAAGATGATATCGACGAAATATTTGTCCACATATATGTTTTATTCTGATTTTTCATGCCGTATAAATAATGAAAACATTTATACAATGTAAATCATAAGTTGTATGGCACATGTATAATTAAGCGCCACCCACACCCATTTCTTCTTCCAACTAGCAATAACCGCCTTTTTTTCTAAAAATTCACTTTCTATATAGCAAAATCGTTGATTTCGTAATTATCGTGAGTTATCAGGTTGTTTTCGGCCATCTTCAAATTTACTTCGGGATCGCCGAAAATTTCAGAATCCGTAAAGTAACTAACTCGCGGTCGTCACATTACCACTACTCAAATCGGGGCTGTCGTTCGAAAACCCGAAGTACGAG
Source organism: Epimenia babai (assembly GCA_011762755.2). NCBI lineage: Eukaryota > Metazoa > Mollusca > Solenogastres > Cavibelonia > Epimeniidae > Epimenia > Epimenia babai. The sequence goes on from WURV02164118.1 coordinate 10,089, forward strand.
CCTAGTTCACACATGGGTATAAGTGATGGTAATTAGGATAGCCAATGTGTTTCTATAAATAGCTGGAGAGAAATGCACAGGAAAAACCCCAATACCCCTGATGGGACACGAACCCACGGCCCCCAGATAACCGGTCTGGTGCTCTACCAACTGAGGGGTATAATTTAAGGATATCCTGTGCGTTAAGCATCTACCTCGCCTTTGCGTAATTGTTGACGTCACCATCACGAAATCACGGCTTCCAATTTTATACATCAAGTATTCACAAAAACGTGACATAAAAAGCCGAGATTCCGCAATAAAGAGCCGTTTTAACATTTATTCCCCCATAAGATGCATGCTATACATGCCATAATACCGCGCTGCGGTCTAGACGTTTTTATGAGTGCATAGAGCGGCTTGTCGCGTAGTTCTAATGCTATCAGAATCACAATCAGATGTTAAATAATAAACCTAACAAAATACCTCCTGTATGTAAAGGGTTTCTACCGTAAGTATCTGATTAATCCGACCGTTTGCCCGTACACAATCTTACAAAGACATACGTAATCGTTTAACTTCTCAAATCAAATCTCCCGATTAATTATATCTCGTAAAGGTTTCTCTTGTCGCCGATGTCGCGTCGCTTGATTCCAGCTAGTGGTTCGAATAAAGCGTCTTTAATGAAGCAATATTTTACAACAATCTGCCATTACGAGTGCCAAGCTTCTCCTGGACTGAGAGGATAGCGGCGACCGCCTGGGGTGAGAACAAGTCCAGTTAGAGATGTAGGACGATCGCCGCAGGTGACGAATTACCGAATACGGTGGGCGACTTGTGTCCCGTTGCATCATGACACTATTAACCCAACAATACCCGTACGTAATTATTACGGCGATTTACTTATACTCTCGTCAATGGCGAACGGGGAGAGCGAGATACACAGCTACAATGACTGCCCGCTGTGCTCGTTAACTTTATATATAGTGACACATTCGACAACGTCGAATGACATAAGATAACGTCACGGTACTTACGTTTGTGCGGCCTAGTTATCACGGCCTACGGACGATGTCAAGATAAATAATAAACTTTCTTTTCAAAATGATTTCTGCATACAGGCTATGTTCTGCATTGCGCCCAAAATTCTATAATAATCTATAAACAGAGGTGCGGGTTATATCAAAATACGGTAACATAAGACGAAACCTTTAATGAACTAAGCGAGGTAAGAACAGAATTCACTCCTTCATTAAATTCTTTGAAATTTTTATCAATAGCCTATCCTGCCACACCCAATTTTTTTAAAACGGAGCCTGCTAGCAACGACATCGAATTATTTGCATAATATAAAACATTGGAGGAGATAAAGAGACATCGGGAAATATATATCTATTAGCCAAACACTCAGTATAACAACATCAGGATATTAGAATTATGATCGAAGGAGACAAACTGTGACCTATGACCTCGCGTTTAATTCAACCAATGTGACAGTGTCTCGCGTTATCATCTTGCATAATAAAGGATTTTATGTCAGTGCAATAGTTTACAGAGAAATTCTTAATCCAGCAGGTCACGTGGTTTTCTGTAGCTGCATATAGTTGCAGTATGGTAAAACTATTGCCATAGATGAAAATACCTCGATGACAAATGCGGGGAATGTTTTTGTTAAAACGATATTTCTGTAATAAATATGTAAAATATAATGGAAAGATTTATATATATATATATATATAGATATATATAAAGACTGCAAATTTAAGCTACTACTCCATGGTTACAAACAGGCGGCATCGACAAAATTTTGCATTTTCAGCAATTACGTTCTCGTATAACTATAAATTTAGGAAAATAGTACAAAGCCGAATTATTTTCGATTTATATCTTTCTGCCAAATACCAAAGGCAAAACAAAATATTTCACGTAATACATAAATCATATAAAGCAGCATTTAGATGCTTTTCACCGTAGTTAGTTGATAAAATGTAGGCTACATATCCAGTAAATCTATGCAGAGAAAGGTTTCGTCTTTAAGCAGGCATTGTCGTCTTTCGTATAATGAGTATTAAAAGTTCATCAAACACATTTAGACCGAAATATTATTCAAAAATCATTCATTTTAATATAATCTAGCCTAATTACAGCTATATTATATATCCACTAAATCAATCATGCTGGTCAGAGAGGCATCGGTAAGCAAAATTCTCGCTTCGTGAACAATTACAATGCCATTTATATTTTGGTGCAAAAATTAATGCACCTCCATCATTTTCATAGCTAATATATTTGATAATAATTATCATTAATATTAATTGCAACTACCTTAAATAAAAATTAAACTTTATATTGGTTCGTCTTTATCCAATCATTACAGGTGTTAGACGCCCCACTATGTTAGGATTTATCGCCCGTGTTAGCTACGTCTATCGTGTAATGCTTGCTTTCATCTTTACCGTCCGCAGATAATTTTTCTCACAGTTATTCACAATAATGGATAGTCAAAATATATTTGATCGACCCACGTTCTGTTTGGTCACAGGGGCAAGTAGAGGCCTCGGAAAAGCGATATCTATTGAAATTGGCCGCTGCCTTGGCTCTAGTTCTCTGCTTGTTTTAATGTCGAGGGATGAAGACAGACTCCTTGTGACGAAACGAGAAATAGAAAAGGAATCGAAAGTGAAAGTATTATTGCGCATAGTCAATTTTGAAATTTCAAGCAGCAGTCAAAGCTTTTTGGATAATTTCATGTGTGACATTTTAACTGAAAATTTATCAAAAATAACCGATTTTGTGCAAGCTATCATAATACATAACGCAGGAAGTATCGGAGACGTCTCAAAATCCGTTAATAACTGTTCTGACATTGATTATGTGCGTCAATATTTCGATGTTAACTTAACAAGCGTTGTGGCCTTGAATGCCAGTTTTTGGAAAGCATTTTCTCGTGATGTTGCACAATATAGATACTGTGTCAATATATCATCGCTGTGTGCGGTGAAGCCAATCAAGTCTAATGGTCTATACTGCGCAGGTACTTGTTCATGCATACTTCAGAATCTATCAGCAAGAATTTAGGAATCTCCTATAAGTTACATCGACAACTGTTATTTGCGAGTTTGTAGACCAATTCATTTATTCAATTTTAGAAATAATAATATCCATTGTGGGAAGATTTCTCACTCTACATTATATCAGGGTTCTTGACTTACATCCTAGCAGTCAGAAAGATGTCACAGTTTCGATGAATTACTCTGGTCGGTGTAGTTAAATGAAATCAAATATAATTAATTCCATTATGATAGCAAACGTTATCGGCCTTTCATTACATATATTTCATCCCAGTGAAGCAAAGAATCTCTTCAAAATATGCTTCTTCGTACAGGGGTAAATAAACGTGGTTGCAGTACTAAAGTTATAAATAAAACTCGCAGTTCCCATCACGTGGTTTTTTCTGCAACAACATCAGAACATCATTCACTCTCATTTTATATCCGCCCATCTCTAATAAAAGGCATGTTCCACATTATTGGTCTTAATATCAGTATCACAATGTCAACTACAACAGTCTAGATGGCTAGATGCTTTATGTTATCACTTTGAGGGGTACTTAACCATTCAAGGTGTTGTTTGAATAACTGTATAGCTTCTATCAACATTCATTATTCATTAACCCTTCGTAACACTGCTCGCATGGCTTTATAAGATATTTCTATAGCACTATGATTCCCTCCTCAAGAGGGTTAATCATATAAGGACACTGTCACCTCTTTTGGTCCATTATCGTATTATACTTTATTATAAAAAGTTACTTTTTATACAGCATTTTGATATTCAGTGTTGTTAACGTTATGATATTGTGAGGTTATATATCACTCAAATGATTGAATTATTCATAAATTAGTATTAATAATTTATTATATAAATTTTATTATTTCAAATGTTTTATTACAGGCAAGGCCGCACGAGATATGCTGTTTCAGGTGATGGCTGAGGAAGAGCCAGATATGCGTGTTCTGAACTATGCGCCTGGACCACTCGATACTGACATGAGTGTGACCTTGAGAGAGAATTGTGGTGATGCGGATGTAAAGCAGGCATTCATGGGTCTGTAGACTGCGTATATTTTATACAAAAATCATACACACCATGTTCCACTCATATAGAATATACACACAAATACCCACACCATTCCTATATCACATACACGGTATATACACTGTACAGATATAAAGGCTGCACACACATACCCATTATCATATACACCTTATACATACTGTGTACACGTAACATGCAGACGGTACATATATACCCATACCATACACATATGATATGTACAGTATACATCCGGTAAACCTATCATTTAAAAACCCGTACACACATAACCATAACCATATACCTTTTAGGCAAGTATCTTGAGGCCACTTCGGTGTCTTGTTTACGTTTCCCATCTTGCATAAGAATACGGGAGGCTTTTTATCGTCATAGTCATAATGGGTACATAAAACATAGACCAGGTTCTAGTGCTACTTTATTAATGGCAGTATATTTCTGTCATACTTATGGTATGGTTTTGTAAATACTCTAGGAAAAAGGCAATGATCTGCTTTCTTATCTTTCTTGATATTCACACACGAAAGTCTTTTGCATTAATTATATTTATTGATTTCTAGTGCAAGGATATTGAGTACTTGTATGATGGAGACCTACTTTAGGAATTCTAACTAAAACCTCCTGCATGAAAAGTGACCATTCTACCCGCTGCACCCCTGGTTCCAACTGGTGCAGCAAAATTGCTTTTTCTACTCAAATGATAGCTGATCTGTCAGATTTTACAATGTAGATGTACCAATCTACACTGTAATGTAGATGTACCAATCTACACTGTAGCACCAAAACCTCACCTCTACCTTTTTGTGACTAGTTTAATAAAACTGGGGGAGCACACTGGTTGTAGTCTCCTATACTATTATTTCTAGTATTATTATGTTAATCCTCATATTATGTGAATCTCCCGTATTATTATTATTATATGAATTTCAAGTATTAGTATGTGAATTTCCCATATTATGTTGATTTCTCATATTATTAGGTGAATTTCCTGTATTATTATGTTAAT
>WURV02164129.1:0-15183 GCA_011762755.2 Epimenia babai
ACAATTGATCATGACTTGAATCCTCATAAATAAGGTACACCTAGCTAGTGACAATTGATCATGACTTGAATCCTCATAAATAAGGTACACCTAGCTAGTGACAATTGATCATGACTTGAATCCTCATGAATAAGCTACCACTGCTGCGGTGACAGCGATGGTAAGGATGGTCAGCGTAATGAGTCCGTCCACAAGTCAGTAGTAGATAGACCAGATACAGGGGATTCTAGTGACATATGCATCGTTGTGTTGTCCACACTGATCAGATACTATTACAATGAAGAGCATTCATTCACCACCCAATGACCATTCCTCAACTCTCTTGTTTGACTGACTTTCAGTCGAGTCTTCCTGTTGAGTGATACATATATGCAGGCCTGTTTCATTTAGTAATAGTTTATTTTCTCTAATCATTCTGTCACCCATTTGTAATATCTTTGTAATATCCACATAGGCGTTTAAAATCCACACCGACGTCATGGCAGAGTATTTCGCGAATGTCATATTTCTTTCGCCTGATCGTATCAATTTGATATTTGATGTCGGTTACGTTACGTCCTTCAGACGAATGCTGCGTTCTATAACGTCACGAAACCCGTACTGATCGGAGAGTTTAGCGCGAAACGCGGGGCTGGGATGACATCACCGGAGCAGTTCCTTTGGGCATACACACATGGGTATAGCGGGGCGTGGTCGTGGTCAGCAATCGGGGGAGATGGAGCTGCGGATACGGTCGCCGTGCAGGAAAAGGGCATGGCAACACTCAAGGGCCGTCATAACCAGACTCTCGGAGGGAGGGTCAACATAAACTTGAACAATCGTCATACCATCTATTTTCTTTGGATCGTCAAAAGATCTAAAATTTTTTAAAGAATTCTTTTACATACTTCTAAATAAACATGGAAAAAAATCATTACGTTAAGAAATTTGTTACTTTGCCAAAGTAACTATGGACAAAATCATTTATACTCATTAGTGTAATAGTTATATCCTCCAAAACTGAAGAATATCGTTTAAAAAATATAGTCAATTTTCACAAAATGATCATTGGTCAATAGAGAGTTGTTACCTTACACATTTTTATTGGCCAGAAGTTTATAGAAAGTCTTTGACATAGAAATGAAACGATGTTGTAAGAATTATTTCTATTACCTCAGATTAGATGGCAATGTCAGGGGACTGTATCTTAGATTATTGTATGGTATCTGGCTTTACTTCATTATGTAAACCCCCATGTTATTAATTCGATGTGATGAGAAGCAGTGGCCATTACGTTACGGGGAAGCAGTTAGTAGAGGGGTAACCGAAATTCGAAAGTGCGCAAAAGTGCATGGATTTTTCCACGATGATCCTCAGCAAGACATTTATACCCGATTGCGGGAATAAAGCCGTCTCTAAAATTGGTAGATGCTTGATATTATCTTTGTCGCATAATATGAGTCAACGGTATAGTATCTGGGTTCAATAAATCCACAATCAGAACTATCCAAAATTTCAATTCATTCAAGAGCAACCTTAAGACTTATTTGTACTCAAAATGCTATAACAACTCATAGTTTTTTTATTATAGATATATATTTATAATTTTAATAGCACATATAACGTATCAATACATGTAAAGTGCGTCTGTTAATATACTACCACTGTTTTCAAGAAGCACTCTAATAACCCCTATTATTATTATTATAACTATCATAAAAATCACTCATTTTAAATTGTATCTCATTCCTGCAGTCAGTAAATGCTTTACTTCACGTTTACATATGTTCGTAGGATATATTTTTGGCTTTATTAACTTATAGTATATATTTTTGGCTTTATTGTGTGCATAAATAATTCAAGTATTATATCTAAGTATATAAAGCTCCTGTTACTCTGTTACTTTTACAGTCAGTTGAAAGAGTGTGAACTTAATTTTTTTTTTCATTATCTACTCATAACACTTCTGCATATTATAAAACACTGTCACACCCTGCATGTGTCTGTATGCCGAAACACGTTTCGTTTTAACTGGAGAAAAATTGACTGGTTGAAACACCATGAGCGTTCCACGTTCATGTCCTTGGTTTGAATAAGTATTAGAGGAAAGCTTCCAGACAGTTTTTCCTCGGCCACTCGTATATAAATGAGAAAGTTTACCGTGAATCGATTTGGGAAAAAAAATTGTATTTTTGTTTTATAATATATTTATTTATATGAAAATTTGAAACATGAATTGGGCAAAAAATTGTATTAGAATTAGTTTTTAATATTCCGTAAGGAACCAAAATATTTCAAGAGCGTCTCACATTAATACGATTACTGAAGTAGCAGGAAATCTTTTGCTGTTTACATATTGCCTTCATTTGCTAAACTAACATATACACATTAAAGAACAAATTAATAGAACACAATTATTCTTCATTTGCTTCATTTAATACATTTCCATTTCTGTATTTCAATTCTATATTAAACTTTATGAATATATTGCAATTTTGTTAGAACTTCATTGAAATTATTATTTCGTAAAGCATTGTCGTCATCCAGTAGTCTTGAGTGTATTCAAGCATCCGGGCGTTTAGGTTTACATCTTTTTCTTCAGCCAGGCCGGGCATATCCTGCAATCAAGATTGTTACATCTGTAATATATCGTATTTGTATACTCAATACTCCACTCTCGACGTAATGCCAGTGTTAGTCTGATTATGGACAGCATTATTATGCATAACCACCCGATTATACGTAGTGAAAACCAGTCTGGAAAGACAGTTGACCAATGTCCGTTTACGTCCTGGTTCCAAACGTCGAGAGACAACCTCCTAATGTTGCGCCCACCGCAACTTGAGAGATGACATAATAACGGAGGGGAATCCAAGGAAACCATTCATAGAGCATTCGAAACACAGCAATGTCGGCTGGAAAAACTTGCTTAACCACACTGTATGGACTACCCACCCTCACATTGGCACACAAGGCTTTTTACCCCCACAACACCACAGGTCGTAAACTAGCTAGATCTAGGATTTGGGATTTCAATTCCAAATATTTAACTACTTCACCCACTGCATAAATTCTGATACAATTACCTTCTATTATTACTTTTTGCAGATTTTTAAAGTTTCAGCTCGTCATTCATTCGATCTTTCGATCGCAATGCGATGACAGTAACTGGTTTACGATGGTTACGGAAGATGTACCCATAATTACAAGTTTAGCTCATGGCCGTATGATTAAACAACTCACTTGCACGTGCGAGGACACACGATGGACATAATGTGTGCTTTCTTCGTACAGTATTTTCTTTTGGCATACTTTGCGCATTTCTTTGCCGAATATTTATCTTTTATCTCCGGATCCTTCCAACACGTGTACGGTGCTGAAGCAAACCAAATGTCAAGACCACGCACTCATAGAACCCTGGATGTGTTGTGGCTTTAAAAGCGTAAAAGTTTTCGATGCAGGACTACGTATCTACTCAGTTTGTATTAATTTATTATTTATTGAACTATGACGCAAAATTACAATTAGCATTTCTAAATACACTCTAGATGCTGATCGCCATATAAGCCATAGATAATACGAACATAAAATTTCGCATATCGCATATTAATCAAGGGAAGTAATAACGCACGCTTTCCTTCGCCAATGTACCTTGCCAGTGTTATACAGTCAGGGTGTCTTCACACATTCAATCGGTTACTCGGAATATTTGTTGAAATTGGGAGACTGACTATTACGACATTTGACTATAAGTTTGGAACTCTCAATCTGTTCTATTATTAACAGTGGATTAAGTGCAGATGAATAACGCAATACATGATATCCAGAACAATTCGGAGAATGGGGGTGGGATTTTAACGTATGCACACCTAAGGATCGATTGGAAATGGAGAAAAAAAGGTGGAAAAGTGCTACCAACCCCAAAGGAAAACGCCCAGCCACCAGAAGCAAGAACTCGTAGAAATTCGTAGTCAACAAAAACAGAAAGAACGCGCACTAAAATCGACAAGTCGCAGACGACAACACGAACGATACATACACAACATTTCATCACTACCACTTACAAACACGGAAGTTTCTGCACTAGCACACGATTGAACTTCATCCCAACACCAACAACCATACTCACTCCCAAAGAACTCCAAATCTATCCATGACTTAGCTAGATATTTTTAGCTAGATCATGTATGCACAACACATGTTTAAAGATGGAACCTTCTCAATACCATAACCACAGAAGAAAATATATAAACAAAAGTGATTGTGTACCCCCAGACAGCGATAGTGCTAATTTGAAAAATTTAATCTCTTGAAAATTAAAATACCAAATATATCCCCCAACCGTCCCATTAATGAAACCTAACGAATTCCGAAAAACGTGCAATCAAACCATTATTACAAACAGACAACACCATTGTAATCAAAAAGGCGGACACGGGATCAACAATGGTTATAGAAGCCTCTTTCTTCTTTTTCTATAGAAAATTTTTCTAACGGTTTTTCTCTCGTGTTGAATCACTTACTGCACGCTGAGTCCGTTGCTGGATCACATCGTGCTGAAATATAACGCATCAAGGTTACATGAACATTACAAACATGCTACGATAGGAGTTTGATCTGAAGTTTTCCTATCCGTAATTAGTATTTTGTGAATCAGCGCATGTTTAAACCTTATTACCTCATTATAAAAGAAAGGTTTCATATCTCGAGAATGCCACCACGTGGAGTTGTTGTAAGGTGTGATAACCGGCTAGTCGCGTTAGTCTATATGGATGAGGAATAGACAAAGAGTGCGGCTGTTGCCTCTTTACTTGTGCGTGTATTTAATGCCTCAAAATTTCACTCAAAATTATATTATATAATGCTTTTTGTTGCAAGTTCGAAAAAGCACAAGCCAAGGATTTTCGCCGCGCCTTCTACAATAGGAAATGAGCAAGATTTTCATGCTTGAAAAGATTTGCCGTGGAATGGGTTCCTATAAAAATATCTTAGGGATATAACAGGGTAATTTTGTGCATGCGATTGACATTTAATTATAAAGTAGCACCGAAACCTCGCCTTTTCCTTTATCTATATATAAACTCACAATACGTACCGCAAAGATTGTTGACGCATTTCCATCCCGGACTTACTCGGCATTTGCTGCACGCTTTTCCTTCCGTGTACGGCTTACTTCCTTTGTGTCGTCTGTCGTATAATTGTCATCAACATTTAAAACCTTATTAGCCACTGAACGAATTGAGCTACTGATGGTACAGATATTCAAGCGTAGATTTAGATGGTAGGCGCCAGTGGTGCAGTGGTTAGAAGCATTGCCTTTCATGCTAGAGGGTGCGAGTTTTTCCGCGCCTTCCACGGTAGGAAATGAGCAAGATTTCCGTGCTTGAAAATTGAGAAAGATTCGTCGTGAAATGGTTTATAATAAAAATATATTAGCTAGAAAACAAGGCAATGTTGTTGGTGCGACTGACATTTAATTATAAACTGGCACCAAAACCTCACCTTTCCCTTGCCTGTAGATACATTTGTGTACACTAATTAAATTGTTTGTATAGCATGCAAATGATTCATTCGGATCGGATTTTAGAAATGTACAACTATTTAAGACAGAGTAATTTATTCTAGAGGTTACTGTGTATTGTGTTTTAGGATGAATTTTTGAACCAGAATGATGAATTTATTGATGGGAATTTGGATATAACCCTTGGCTACACGCGTTACTGTAGTGTGTCACCCACATGCGATTGTAATTGCAAAAGACGACCCAAGAGTTGATCCAGTCTTTATCAGGCATAGCAACCTTGGCACAGTTCTTGATGCCGCACCCAACCTCCGACACGGACGACAGCACTAGCTACATATCACAAACAGGGAAATATTAACACGTCGATTAGGAATGTGGCAAAACCTATTGCGGAGACATGAATTAATAGAGACATAGATTGCCGTGTTAGCTATATCGTATAATACGCATAATAAATATAACACTAAATTAACTAATTAACACAAGCTTTCGTATACAAGTATACTTCAGCAGGCGCAACACAATGAAGTATACTTACTTATCACAGATGTTCATCATAACACAAGGTATTCAATAAGGTGTTACCTTGACTTCTTGTTATATGCATTAATGGCATCCGTATCACATGATTGCTACACATATTTCATATCGTGTCATGTGCATCTTTTGACTGAACCTTTTTTACCTGCAAATAGTGTCCGCAGACCTTGCCCTCTGCGCACTTGTTAGACGTCATGTCAAAATCAGCTCGCTCTTTGTACCAAGCGTAGGCACCTCTCTCTACCTTTTTTCTTATGTCGGTTGCAAACATGACGATGTTTTGCCCGTAGGTCGTGGACGAGTCTCTACAACCGGTAGCCGATTGAAACGAAATACTTAAAAAAATGTTTTTTATCAACAATAGAATCTAACAGCTATGTATGTGACGCATTAACAACAATTTCTCACGCGTTCTTCCATGCTCTACATTTCTGTAATGATTAGCCAGAGTAACGGTGACTTTTTTGGAAAAGAGCTATGACAATTTATTATTAGCGAAAGAGAAGTCAATTAAATCTTTATGATTATGCGCATTAGCCGTATTTAGGCAATATTAATATTAATTCCGGTACCACATCCTTAAATCTTTTATCAGTTATTTCCTTCAACTTTGGATAATAAACGTTGCCAGTAATCAGGAATCAAGAGATATTGAATAAAATAAGTCCGTACGAAGCTTTACAACGAGGTCATCTACTCTGTTGAGACATTGTTCTTTCGAATACATACAGTTTGAAATTGATGTGAGTGAAGACGCAGTAGTCGGCCCCGGCTTGAGCCATATCGGCCAGCTTCTTGCTCCATTTCTGAAGCATGTAGTCACGCATTGTTCGTTGATAAGGCTTCAAAACATATATCGAATATAGGCAAGATCTCGGGAGGTATAATTTTAGTGATCAATGTGTGGAAATGCTAAATTCGCATTTTGTCACATAGCGACGTACTTTTCAGTATTCCAATCTTGAACGACTATGCAACCATCGGTCTCTATTTTATTTTTTTATAGGCTGACTACCGACGTAATCGTTGTGTAGGCCAATTTCATTTATGACCCTTTACAAAGCTACGTTGTTAACACGACAATTTGATTAGCCTCACTTATAAGGGGTGGGGGAAAAACACCTAATGTGGAAAAACCACCATGTCTGGGCAGACAATAGACCTTTTTACATTCACGCCATTGGTTCCAGATGTCTACATACGCGCTACATATGTCGCACACTCCGCTAAGTCTATGGGAGGTCAATGGTTATTTACAATGAGATGATGACAGCGGAGAAGTAAGCGATATAGTTATCATATATGGAGCATCTGAAGCACAGCAAACGTAAGAGGGAAAAAGCCCCAACAGAACCACGCTGCAAGGGCTACCCGGACCCCTATGGGCAATGGGGTTTGAGGCGCTTTCAGCCCGAAAAACCCCACAGTTAGCATACTGGTTAGAGCGGGATTTGACCCCTGGATTCAAAGTCAAGCGCTCTAACCACTACGCCAGCTGCCCCCATCGGTCTCTATAGAAATAGTTTCTTTTTCGGAAACTTACGATTTCTTTTATGTCTGCGCCGGGTTCGCTTCTGCGGTAATCGTTGTGGGCTTTCAACATGGCGTCGATCATGGCGTCTGTGAACTGACTCGGACTCATCTTGCCCATGACATCAATCGAGCGGCGACGTCTTAGCACGGCAGGTTCAGGTGTGGTGGTTATTACCGGTCTACGTTGGAACATTCATATAAATTAGAAGTCAGGATTGAGAATTTTGGGCTGTACCTATATAGTATCTATTACATTTTAAATAAAAAATGCATATTATAGTGTGTTGGCCAAGCTTTTCGAAGAAAAAACACATGATTTATCCTTATTTGCCTGCATCTGTGAAGAAAAATGGATCGGATGATATCTGACTCGACCAATAACGGAATCTACCAAATATAATACATCGTATTTGCCGTCGCACTGCGCCATCTACGAGAAATCGTTACCTTCAGACGACACTAAGCTTTAAATATCGCGAATTTGACTGGGTAGCACCTACCCCACAACTTCGCATCTCAGCCACGAGACAGCTCCGCATAATATCGCCAGTTGCAACCACGGTGCGTTCATCTCGCCGAGTTACGAGTTCGTCTCCGGCGTCAGAACCGTCGGTGTTTTTATCTATTCCCGCCAGGATTAATAACCAAATCTTTATTGCGACTTGATTGGGATTTAATCGTTTGCGACAAAACCGGAGAAAGGTGCCAACGGAAATGATTAATTTTGCAATTATTGAACGGGAGAATTCTCAAATCATTTGACAGCATGTCTCGTTATTAGGTTGTTATTGCTGTACCTCATTCAAGTTCGGATCATTTTCATCCGCTGCAAACCTGAATATAAGGTATCAATAAAACTACGCAATTCGAGATATCGTTATTAAATATGGCTTGAATGTATGATATTACATACAATGACAAGTTTCTCGCTACAATAATTTTATTTTGTGGAATATATCGTCACTAGCAACATTGACTAATGAAATGATTAAAAACCCAGTCAAATTCCGAAGAATGGCTACATTCAGAATCAACAACGGATGCAAAAATAATCTCAATCGCATACATTTCTAACAATGAAGGCATCACATTAAACGTAACGAATATTAATATGTTCATATTTCCTAATTTCCATGTTACATTCTTTTTTGTCATGCCTTTAATTGGATGTATATTTAATAAAATATGGTTTCACTTATTTTATTGATTTGTAATATAACATGTTACCTGATTCGATCAATCAACCTAAAAGTCTGGCGATATTAAATGGTTGTAACAGGCATGACAGACGTTGTTTAATTTGTCTTTATTTGAGGCGTAATGGATTTGTCATATCGGGATTGTCTGCTACGACGGTAAAATATATTACATTAATTTCATAACAGACCTCTTGTGTGTATGTATTAATAGGCCCGATTATTATTACGCTGTGCGGGGCATGTACGGTTCTATCCAAAACTGGCCAAACCATAAACTTGAGACCGCGGTGTTATGTGTTTTAATTCTTTCCTGTATTTTCCTGTAATTTTTGATAGTGAATTGTATTGTACTATTTGTACCACAGTGGTGGCCTCTCCTACATTAGATGTATAGTAAAATTAATTTTGCGTGTTTTTCTTTTCAATATTTTCATAACTAATGTTTTTTCTTTATTTGTATACGCAAGACTAAGTTCATTGGTGAATAATTATTATTGCGTTGTATATTTGTGTGTATTTTTTTATATTTTATGTTCCGTTTGGATATTTCATCCTAATAAAAGCTTATATAATTATATTCCCTATATTCTATTCGTGAGCGCCTCGCCAACCCCGATTATCCGCAAGGAATTAGCTTGGATTGGATGGCGCCATCATTGTCTGGATTGGATGGCGCCATCATTGTCTGGATTGGATGTCGGCATCATTGTCTGGATTGGATGGCGCATCATTGTCTGGATTGAATGGCGGCATCATTGTCTGGATTGGATGGCGGCATCATTTTCTGGATTGGATGGCGCCATCATTGTCTGGATCGGATGGCGCCATCATTGTCTGGATTAGATGGCGGCATCATTGTCTGGATTGGAAGGCGGCATCATCGTCAGTCTCCAGTAAATCCCACTTTCCGAAAACAATCTCCCGTCGCCATCAAAGAACAACTCGATATTTAAACAACACTTTGGTAGAATTTAAAGCAATGTATGCCTCTGTGAAATAATATTCCTAAAAAGTTCCTTAAACGCAAATAATGAAGCAACTGCGTAGAACTATCACGATATTTCGTTGATAATCTGGTCGAAAATGTAATTCATGATGGCTCGGGTATAACTCAAGCGCACGATTAGTAAAGTGAACGATATTCGGAATGCTGATCGTCAGGGTAAGCCAGAACAAAACGTCTTCGGTCTGTAAATAAATCATTTACATGACATGATATTGTTTTTATGACTCATCATAGAACTAAAGTAATCATCTCCGACACTACTGGGATAATCGCATCCCCATAGCGAAGACGGCCCTCGCTTCCTTACGGTTTTGTTACATATGTCATCATGTGTACATTACATATGCCATAATATTTACAGGCGCTTAATTCACCGTTAAACGTGTAGATTTACATTGCAAAACGAAAATGTCTTCAACGTTACGCTCGTATTTATCGACTCGACCGCAAGTTTAATGCGTGTTTATTTCGTTTTCATTAGCCTGAGATTACAGATTAGCTAAAAGATGCCAACTATGCATGATTCTTGCGTTTCTATTATCTGAACAGGAATGCACAGAAAAAACCTATACCTCTGAGTGTTTTTGAATATTCAAAGAAGCACATTGGCTACCCCATTGACATCACGTTTCTATTAGTTACTGCCGAAACAATGCGATGGTAATTAGGATAGCCAATGTGGTTCTATAAATAGCTGGAGAGAAATGCACAGGAAAAAGCTATACCCCTGATGGGACCCGAACCCACGACCCCTAGATAACCGTTCTGGTGCTCTACCAACTGAACTACGGGGACGCGATTATTCCTGTGCATTTAGGTATTTAACACCGTTTTTTAGAACCACTGATGTCTAAAGCCCGTATATCGTAGCCAGCGATATACACAGATATCTGTAACAAGAATGATGATGGACTATAAATTGATTGGCTGATTTTTGCGGTGTTTCCATATATATGTGATGGTAATTAGGATAGCCAATGTGGTTCTATAAATAGCTGGAGAGAAATGCACAGGGAAAACCTATACCCCTGATGGGACTCGAACCCACGACCCCCAGAAAACTGTTCTGATGCTCTACCAGTTACCATCACATATGAAGGCTCCATAATAAGTTAAACTTGTGAAATCTACCATAACTTATTTCAATACAATAAAATCTCCCTCAATATTGCCACTTTTATATAGGAACCACTGAAACATTCCATATTATTGTATCTCAACTATCATACACAAATTATCGTTTTAATTTGCGTCATTCCATTCAACCGCATCATTTGACAATACATATTTTGTTCGATATCCACGTCCTTGAAACTCCTATTTGCAGGATTTATTTGACCACTTGTGAACACAAAAAACTCCCAGCTTGACGATCCTCTTTCATATATTATCAAGTAAACCTCGTATTTACTGTTTGAGGTTGACTATTTTAATATTCTCGCACTGAAGTGACAGATATGTGTGCAATTTCAGCTCGTACAATGATGAAGTACAACATTTTTTATATACCGCAAGTATCAGCCGAGAAATGCACTCAGATGCGTTTTACAATGAAATGTTTTTGGCAGCTATTCAGCGCATATACAATACCTTCGACACTCACATATCGCCCCGCCAAGGATAATATCGAGCATCTACCAATTTTAGAGACGGGTTTACTCCAGCAATCGGGGATATATGACTTGCTGAGGATCACCGCAGAAAAGTCGACCAGTGGGAAGTTTCGAACCCGCGACCTTTCGGTTACGAGTCCGGCGTTCCTACCACTCGACTAACTGCTTCCCCTGTATCTCGGCATGCAAATTTTATTATTTATGATACGTTTATTTCTCGATCGTGATCGACGAATTCGGTTATGCGTTATTTATCGATGTAAAGGGCGTATTAGTGCACGAGTAGTTCACAGAGTATAACGGATCAGTACGCATGGTTCGTGGCTTCAGTTGAAATGAAATTTATTTATTTTGTTTTAAAGTAGTGTACTTATTAGCAGAGCGGTCAAACACACTTAGCGTTGGATTCGAAGTGCGTAACACTCACGTTTGACTATGACAGGAATTGTACTGTAATTGGTGGAGCACTAGACCAGTTATCTGGAGGTCGCGGGTTCGAGTCCCGTCAGAGGTATAAGTTTTGTCTGTGCATTCCTCTCCAGCTAATCCGAGAACCACATTGGCTACCCGCATTGACATCTTGTTAATATAGAAAAAAACGTAAAACTCAGCCAATCACTTTACAGCCCACTGTTCTTGTACAGATATCCGTAAATATCGGTGGCATGAAATACGGACTTAAAATATCAGCGGTTCTCAAAAACGGTGTGAAATACCCAAATGCACGGGAGAAAAGTTGCCCCTGTAAATCAGTCGGTAGAGCACCAGACCGGTTATCCGGACGTCGCGGGTTCGAGTCCCATCAGAGGTATAGGTTTTTTCCGTGCATTCCTCTCCATTCCTCTACATACGAAGATTTTTCTGCGTACCCTCCACTACATTAACCGGGCAATATTGTTACGTTTATCATGGTGCATACAATATCAGACAACCGGTCCGATGCTCTACCAACTGGGCCATTGGTACCGGTTGGTGGTACACCAGATCGGTTACCCGCAGGTCGCGGGTTCGAGCCCCGCCGTAGGTGATGGTTTTTATGGTTTTTTTCCACCGCGCGTTTCTCTCTAGTTACCATTCATAAAGTAGAGCTAAGACTACGATAAACTACGATAAAACTATCACGATTGGCTCCGCCTCTATTTCGTGTCTGTGTGTGTCCCGTAGCGGCTTCATTTCGGGGATACGCGATATGGCCGCGTACTTCGAGGACGACCGAATGACCAACGTGAGTGTTTTATATACACTTATAGCCAGACTGTCGACGTGTCACGCGTCACGGCTCGAGTGTTACGTTTCACCGCAGCTATTTCACGCTCCTATCGCCACTTACGGTCACCGATCGCGTATCGAAGCACTCTATTTATAAACCGTTAATACAACAATCGAAGCTTAACCTAACCCAGTTACACGGCTCAGCATATCTAGCGACGCGACCTTTGGTACTGATAGCGAATATTATTTGCAGATACACGCGAGCGGGGAGCCCTTAGTAAATATGAACTTTTGACTTTCATATTGTAAAAGGGACGTTTTTCGGGTTGTTGCGTATCCATGAGCCCGAAACAATACTATTCGGTTTGCCATATACTAAACCTGTGGGTTAGATGGTGTCTTGATTGATGATGGTACAGTTTACACCAAATACCCATCATGGGTCGTTCGCTGTAAACACATTTTAATGGGGAAATACAGAGAAAGCTAATATTTTTTTTCTTGTATTTGCGGTTTTCATTAAAACAGCCCGATTCAAAAACCATTACCAAGCCACTTAAGTTACGTCGTCCGTCGTTGATGGTGAAGAATAGCCCATTCAGGCCCCACACCGGGGATTTTTTTTCTCTAGTTTCCTTGCTTTTATTCAAAAACCACTATTAGTTATCTCCCATTAAAATTGCATCCTGTCAATAAGCCTAAAATTAAGAGGAATAAATCGATTTATTCTTTTATCTATCTTTCTTATCTATTTGTAAAAGTAAATATAGTCCCCCACTCCCTAATGCACGCTTTGTGCCTAATCGCCTCTTGTCAACTATTACATGCGCTATATGTGGTTTTTTGTGTGTTATTACGCGAATTATCTCCCTTAGGATGATGGCCGCGTTTCAGTAAGTAGGCCACGCTGCTGCATCGTACACTCCCATTGATTATTTTTGCGGGATATCCATATTTGCCTGGTTGATTTCTTCGCGATATCAAAATCAATTTGACACGTCTCCATTAATGCTCTTACCAATATTTGCACAATATATCGCTACACTAATCAAAGTAATCAAATACCCATGGAATGCGTAACTCAAACTGCGAGACGATATAATCTTTTTTAATCGCCACATGTCAGTACTGCCTGAGA
Source organism: Epimenia babai (assembly GCA_011762755.2). NCBI lineage: Eukaryota > Metazoa > Mollusca > Solenogastres > Cavibelonia > Epimeniidae > Epimenia > Epimenia babai. Next base: position 13,745 of record WURV02164129.1, read on the forward strand.
ATAATTTACCTATTTATCAATCACTTCAAAAACAACCAGAGTTTTATTTCCTTTGGTGAATTGTAATGATGGCAAAATTCTGGGTATTGCATCTTTTGTTTCCTTATTTTATTTCCGGCAGTAGATGTGTTTTATTCTTGATTTATTATATTCGGTTATTTGACATATATTATTTCCTTCCTGGGGCATGCGTTTTTCACAAATTATACGGCATGATTGTCCAAAATGTTCTGTTATTCCAAATGGAAATTTGGCAATGGCTTTCATTATATATAGATATATTCAGATATATATATAATATGTATATATATTGATATATATATGTATATATATTGATATATTTATTGAGAGAACCGGGTTTAGTTTGACATTTTCACAGAACCAGGTACCCTATTTGGCTTTTGTAACATTCATAAGTTTCTACCCCTGGAAACCCAGCTTTTTCAGCAACTGTTATTAAGCATGACTGTACAAAGTTCACCAATCAAAACAAATATTTCGTAACAGCTTAATAATAATTATAATAATCCATTTGTTTTGTAGGCGCCCTAATAACTAGTATGTCTTTAAGGCGCCTATATATTTCGTTCTTTGGTTGTAATAGTTACATCTTTGTTCGACCCGGGTTTATTTTGACATCACCTTGTGTATTTCGACATCATCGGGGAAGCCCATGCGATCCTGTAATAAACACGAGTTTCCTCCTCAGCTAATATGTGTTTCTAGCAAATATTTTTCAGCACCTTTGTGCAAAAATTTTCACCGATTAAAATAATAATTCAGTTTTATTCTACGATTGCGCTGTGTATTTCTGGGAAGACAGGGGTTAATTTGATAACGCCCGTTAATGGGGTTGACATAATTTGTTCAGCTAATCATAGATTTTTTTTATATGAAGTGTATATTTCTAATGTATCTAAACCATTTATTGAATCTCATTGGAGGAGGGGGGGGGGGGCTAATTTCTCATTATTTCAAATATTCCTGAATTAGTTAAAGGAATTTTTTCTATCCTCAACAACAAACAACCGTATACTAACAGAACTATCTAGCTGGTGGCTTCCAGAATATTCTAGTCACTCTAATTGTAGTTGCTGTATGGATCCTGGAATATTTCGGATATTAGCATATTGATTTTTTCATTTTGCTTTGCGTAATGAAAAATTCATTCTTTTTATCGAATCCCTCGATATTTAGCGAAGAAATGCGACAAAATATAAAAATTCGCAGGAATATCCTTTCAACAAAAACAAAATTAAACTTAAGTATTCATCTTTAGGAAACAGGATACCGTATGATGTTTGCAGCAGTAACGGTGCTATTAGGAACGCGTGATTCTTTTACATTCATAGAAATAACCCGATGCTTCTGGTAGTTAGATAATTTTTAGTTTTCGATATAAATATGTTTAAATCGTTGGAGATTAAGAAAATGTTTAT
>WURV02164140.1:0-15181 GCA_011762755.2 Epimenia babai
GTCTTGTACGTATTTTTATTGGCTATTCTATCTTTGTTTTTTTACAATGAAATATATAGAAAATATATAGACGAAAAATCACTTCCGGGTGCATTGTCGGAACCCGGAAGTAAGGGCGAGTAATCTCCCGAACCCCATTGGCTGACCTGTAATATCAACATTAATTGTTTTAGTGCATAAAAGGAAAGAAAATGGAAAAATAATTTGCCCGAGATTCGCTGCAAACAGCGGAGAGAATTGGTTATTGAAAATTTTTAACACGTACTCAGAGTCTTCAATTGTCAATACCGTTTGAGTTTAAAGTTCCGTCCCATCAAACAAAAGGAGTGTTTTTACGTATGGTAATTCATATTTTCATATGTAATATTATTTTTAAACGACTTTCGAGCGCAGTTTGCTGGCAGAGAGTCACGTCCCATGTCCACGTCAGCCTACTCGAGAGTATTCCATATCGTTATGTGGCGGCTTGTATCTTGTATTGCCCGGACATTTCATTCGGAATTAGAATCTTCATCGGTGACCGCTGATAGAACCGCTTGTCATCGAGTAACTCGAAATGAAATAAGGACTGGCAATTGCTATTGGCTTCGAGTCTGTGTTACTGTGGGTCACAGAACACTGCCCACCCACTACTGAAGGGTTTTACTCATGTCTTAACCGGAACAAAATTTCACCGTGGAGACGTTAAAGTATAAATAAATATATTTGCCGGTATACTGACTAACTTGATGGCATGGAATCATTTTGTCAAATTCGCCACAAAAAGGGAATCATCTCTATTTTCCCTGTATTTTATAAGTCCATATTCCTCTGCCCGAGAACACTTCCTTTTTGGCGTACATGTGAGTGTTTTATGTTGTATATACGGGAACGGAAGCATATAACGCTACTCTGTCCAAAAGGTAGGAATGACACGCTTGGAGTAGACATCTGTTCTAACGTCGCCGTTGCAAAATCAGCGTACGCTGTTCGAGCCCTCACATACTGCGACATCAACACGGTTGACCTTGACGACCTGGGCGCCATATTGCGCACGTATCCAGAGTTCGCTGAAGATTTTGTATCTACCTTCGACGTCACGTTTAACTTGGAGAGCGTAAGTGTTACATCTTTATTCTTTCCCCCATTCTATACTCGAGTATAGTGCACCTGACGAAGTATCCTTGATGTCCGAACATTCGTATATCATTATGATCAGCATGTTCATTTTCTCTGTATTTCTTTCCCAGTTATCCGAGTTTTGGCAAATTTGAAATATATACCTCATTGAGATTTCATTTGCGTTTTTAGTTTATGTAACATCTTATCATGACAGTTTCTTGTCGGTTTATCGGGCGGCACGTTAATATTCCACCCCTCCTGGTAGTTGCCTGACAATATAACATCAATTAAGCATTCCATATACGGATCTGAAAAACCGCCATCCATACTTGTCGGTATTTTAATAACGCGTGTTTGTATAATTCGGGGTAATTACGATGAGATATTAGACCGATTTCGCGAGGTCGGTGTCGGCTTGATTGACAGGGACGGTTTATCGAGAGCAAGTCTATCACGCACGTTGATCCGGAAACCAGAAAATTTATCAGACAAAAGCGACCGACGTTACAGGCCCGTCCGAGAGAAGCGAAACCTCGCGCAATGAATGGTTGGAGACTACATTGCACGCGATGAATGGTTATATCGTTCTCCATACACGCGATAACTGTAACTGTCTTACCACTAACGTAACAAATTCGAACACGTTTAATAGAAATATTATCATTTTCTTCGGATAGTTTGGGCAAATTACGGAGTGGTTCGTTCGCATACATGTCACTCAAATGGTTCAAGATCACGTATTGGTTACTAATTGAGTTCCTCATACCAGATTTGTATTCGTTTTTCTCACAACCGCATTCCCGGCTTATTGGTTCAACGATGATATTCCCGTATTTGTTCTTTACAGCTGCCTGGGACTCCGTTCTCTCGAAACGGGGTTGGAAACAGGGCGCGAAGAGAAATCAAATCCGCAGGCGTGAACCACTACAGAAGCGGAGGCCACGAATTGTGGAGTTTTCGGCCGAATCGGCCGGGAGCAAAAGTGACCGAGAAATCGATGGTTTGTCATTTTTAATCAGCCGATAATCGCACAATATATGTACAAATAATGTGGGAGAAAGTCGAGAACCTGGTATCAAATTTTTTCATTCCACGTCAGTCGTTCAACGAGAGCGTTTCATAGTGACAAAATATCTGTATTTACAAATAGGTTTAGCTCAACGGGTTGCCTTTTAGCCTTTTACAGATTTAATCTCACTACATATTCACTGAATATGGTTCACCGCGTGTATCAAGTATAGAAAATTACCATATTGCGAAGAGGTCTGATTACCTGGCTGCACTTCGTTCATTGACGTTATGCAATGGTCCCGAATGCTAAAACAGTGCCAACAAATGCCAACACAGTGCCAACGTATACCAACACACTGCCACTGAATGCCAACACACTGCCAACGAATGCCAACACACTGCCAACGTATGCCAACACACCGCCACCGAATGCCAACGTATGCCAACACACTGCCACTGAATGCCAACGCACTGCCATCGAATGCCAATGTATGCCAACACACTGCCACCGAATGCCAACACAGTATCAACGAATACCAACAGACTCCCAAATTTAACCGTAGAAAGAGGTGTTGATTAAACACTCTTTGATAAAGCTGACGTTGCATTAGGAGGGGCATCATTATTTGCATTCTACGGACAGTTCGCCTAACGCTATACCGCCAAACGTCATGACCGATATTTTGAATCGACTTTTTAATTTTATCTCAGATTTCTTTTATGGAAAATCATCCGCTAAACGATTTTATCAATTCTGTTTTGCTCTAAAATTAACCTCAAAGATAATAGAATTTAAAGAAGGTCCGTTTAGTCCACTTAACACGTACTATACCATATTAATGAGTATAAACAATTGTTTTAATGTTTTTTTTTTAATTTTTTGTATTGCGACATCTGCACTTTAACTATATTTAGGTGTACCTTCCGCTATCACACCGCAGCCAAGAGGGGCAGAAAGCAAGGCTTTGCGTTTCAGTGACGACATTTCCGAGTACCGATTCGATGTCCCTGCCCGTTCATCCTCACGGAGTCCATATCAGACGACGGACAGCATTTCACCTTCCCAGGGCGCAGATTCCTTTCATATAGCTCCAGACATAACGGCGTGCGAGGTGGCGGATCGCCACAGACTGACGACATCTTCGATACGGCCAGACTCGGCGTCACAGCCATCAATGCCTAAGTACGATATATCTACGACGCCGACCGCTATGGACCCGCGACACACTCCGATATATCGCAGTGACGTCTCCCTGCCTACGTCGTCGTCGTCCACTGACCCCGAGTGGATAACTCCTTATACATCCGCAACTTCCTTGATATCGACGAATTCAAAGTCGCGGACACAATATCATGACACGAGAGACACAAAGACCCTCGATATAGCTCCAATATATAAGGTACAAGCGCTTCCGTCATCAACACGCCATCAGAACTGTGTACTACCTCATTCTACTGGAATCTCTCAGAATTGTCCAGAGTTCGAAACAGCCTTTGACACCCTAGCCCGGTAACTTGATTGTACATCGCTTTAGCTTTGGCCCAGAATAGTTTCTGCATTACCATGATATCTACGATTAATATTAATTTTCGAGATCCTTTGACTTCGGCTGGTAATAAAATTTATTTACTGAATATTTTGATTAACAATGAAAATAATTTCATTGAATCACATTGATATTTAAGACATCTCTGATCTGTCATAGCATGACTGTGGGAGGGAGATACAGAGAAAAAAATCTTATATTTGGTTGGGGTCGAACCTGCGACCTTCAAATGGGCGCTCGCTCTCCAATGATTTATCTCCCTCTATAATGGAAAGTCTGGTCATGAAAACCCCGTACACGATAACAGCTGTATGTATCGTCAAAAACTTCTTTTATAGTCATATTCAATATTGTATAAAAATTTATCATTGGTCTTAAATACCGAAAAATGGCACATGTGGATATTTTATGTGACCATTCAGAGTTCAATAATTTTTGCCTTCAAACATAATTTTCAAGTTTTACCTGGTAAAGGGGGGGGGGTAATTGCTGACATAAAGATCTGTTCTCACATATGTCAAGGGAGACTTTTTCAAAATACATGTTGAAAAAATCTTGAACTTTTCTACTTTCAGACGGATGGATATCTTTGAAAGAGATCTTTACTCAACTGTCGACAGAATCCTCGAAGTTCTTGGCTACTCACCTAAAATTCCTCTGCATTCAGCCAAGCAAGAAACACCGGACGACGAGTTTATAACCTGTTCTGATAAGAGCAGCGTATCGCTTGATGTTCCAAAAGAAATATTATGACCCTGATCCCAATCACCTTTTTTCTGACAATGTAGAATCGACATGTAGGATATCCCAATGGGTGCTGAGAAATTCCAGGAAATCTATGAACTTGTGTCTACAAACTTGGTGCAGATGCCCCCACTCAATATGCGATTTAGTTGGTCCGAGTGCTTAGGTCTATATCGAATTTGTTCACGGAATTTTAACGAACGTTAGTTAAAAATTAATGTAATATAGGTACGAATACCTCGGTATTGATACCCTGTTACGAATTTGTTCGTTCGCCACTTCCACTACCACCCTTATCACGCCCCTTTCATCTCGCCTCTCTTTTCAATTGCCAGTTATTAATTTGACACTTCGAATCCGAGTGGCTGGATTATGGGAATCATACGTGGAGACGAATAATAATACAGATGTTCGTAGATGTAGTTAGAACATTTAAATACAACGTTACTCGCCCGTCTGCTGAAACATAATATTTGTAATTTATTTATTCAACCGATCATTTACAAAAACCGGTGGCTCGTCGATGTACGTAAATGCGGATGGAGGGATGGGAAAAATCCACAGAACGTGTAAACTCAAAAGCTCTCGCATCGAAAGCAGCGCGCGTAAGGGTTTCATCTCAATTCTAATAGGAACGGTTCCATGGTAGATATACATTTCAGCAACTTGTTCTCGCAATACGACGAGACTCACGTATTGCAGTAATGAAATATGTTAACAACGAACACACGAAATCTTCGAAATATAATTTATTGAAAGCTGATAATCGCACAACGACAATAGAATAATTAGGTGGAATGTTGCGACCTTAGCGTGCTAGTGCGTAAGAAATACGCTGATTACCAAAGGGGATTCCCGTCGTGAGTGTCATTCTTGACACTTTCCAAAGCCGTCATATGTGATTAACACGACAAACGCATTCGCTTCCGCTATACGGGGTCGTGGGGAATACCGCGGTGAAAAATCTGGCAGAGTCTGGGCAGAATAGTTGAATTTCGTCCATCCACATTCCATACCACCTGTTCGGAACGCTCAGAGTGTCGACAGATGTCGCATACTCCGCTAAGTTTGTGATAGACAAGTCTAAGGCACTCTCTGCCCGAAAATGCCACAGGTAGTACATCCGGTGTGGACGGAAACTGATCCCGGTCTTCCGGATTAAGTCCAATTGTCCACACACCGCTCTAACTCCCCAATATGTTGTTACCTCGACTAATTTACATAAGCTTTTCAAAAACTGAACTACTACACTGTCATAAATAGCTAGAAGTTCTGTTGTTTTTTTACGCTTTTATGCGCGTACGGGTTGTCTTAACAATGGGAAATAATTTCAACGTACGATCAACACGGTGGAATTATTGATAGGAAATTGTCTCCCATGGTAATTCCACAATTCAAACATCGTCGCGCCGAGAGTTCTTGTTTTTTATAACAAATATGGTGGTTACCAACTTTAACTGTATATAACGTAATAAGTTACATGATAATATCCGCTTAACCAACAACGATAATGTAAATCGGTTAACTTGAGAGAAATGCAAAGAAAAAACACTTCTGGTGGGACTCGAAACTGCGATCACCAGGTGACCAGTCATATGCTCTACCTACTGGAAAGTGTTTTTTCTTTGCCTATGAGACAAAATTATAAGATGCGAAGAAATGCCAAGTTCTCGGGTAAATGTTTACACGAACTTCAATTATATCCGCTCTTTTGAAGTTACATTTTTGAATAACTATAAATTGTTATAGATCGCCTTGAAAATAACCATCGATTAGGAAATGCCTGAGCGTGTGCGTAGCTGTATTGTCTTATGGAGTAAGACGGTGAAAACATTCACGTCCCCTTAAGTTCATCGCATATCGCGAATTGGCCAAGGGAGACAATTTCATATTCACGACGTGTAAATATTGCAAATTCTTTAGAAAGTATTTCCCGTTAGCAAGCAGCACAGCCGATAACACGGTGATAAAACCGTACATAAAACACAAGCAAAAATTATATCAATTGATATGTAGCCAGGTATTAAATACATAAAAACATATTTAATTCAATAATAAAAATAGGTAACATAATTTTGACGCCTAATACTTTTGACGCGATAATACTTTACATAGACACAATAATTGTGTTGGTAATTAGGATAGCCAATGTGGTTCTATAATTAGCTGGAGATAAATGCACAGTGCATTTCTCTCCAATAATCGTGTTAGGGATGAAGTAACATTTCCTAGACTTCAGGTATGGGCCAATAAGACTCTTGGCTTAATTTGGAGCGTTATATTTCTCTTCCCATGATAAGAGAACTGAGATATAAGAAAGCCCAATCGCGGATTGCTCGGTAGTGTGAAGGCAAAAAATAGAGCAAAAATCACGTAAAACTCAGTCATGCTTCTCGACCAAAATGGCGCGCGATGACGTTACTAAACGTGGCGCGACTGCAATAGGCAGATACGATTTTCTAATGTTAACAATTACATGGAACTGCAGGAGAAAACATGTGTGCGCATGCGTGCGCTGGCATAATTGAATGAATGAGGAACAAAGAAAAGCAACGTGGCTTTCCTTGTCAGGATTGCCTTAAAAATATTTTATGCATAATAGGCGTATCACGCTTCAATGATGGGCATACGGAGGGAGGCTGAAAAGTTGATAGGCTCACCTAGACCGACCCAAGCTGGACAGAGGAAACTTTACACGTAGCAAAAGTAGTCATTGTGGCGACTAATTGCACAGTTGTTTGCAGTGTATTCACATTAATATTAATCATTTGTGGAGTCTTACGTCGTACATAATGCTACTTCAGACCAAAGAATTTCATCCGACACCGTGGTGGTATCAAGTATCTGGCTATGAAAGGCTTAGCCCCGAAGGACATCCATGCTGATATGCTGGTAACAGTAGGGGGTAATACCCCAGTGTTATCCAACTTCGGCTGGCAAACGATATCGAACCAATGATGACGTCACAAGTGCCGTCGAGTTTTTCAGTGATCAAGATATGGGCTTCTATACCACGGGTATCCAAGGGATACAACATGGTTGGACTAAGTGTGTAGAACGTTAAGGGAAACTACGTTGAAAAAGGACCACCAAACAATTTTATTAGGAAAAGGCATCATGGTCGGCCTATGAACTTTTCAGCCTACCTTCGTAATTATACAAAGGTATGTGGAATAACCACGTAAACGACTAGAACAGGGGTAGACAATTATACAATTACAACTTTAAGTAAATTAGGCATTTATCTCCCGCACTTTAAAGCCGCCTGCGCGACTTGCCAAATAACGGTTTGCGAGGGTTGGCAGCTCTGTAACAGGGGCCGGTAAGCCACTCACAAATTGACTTTCCCAGTGAATATTAATTTGTGTCGCCAAAGGGAAATTTTACCGGTACTTATTTACTGCTAAGTCGATCAGAGCAATCGGGATAAAGTACCTTGCCTAAGGATACAACGGAAAAAACAATGGCATCGCCCGACTTCGAACTGTCACCCTTCTGGTTCGTATGCCGGCGCTTTACCACTGAGTAATTCCGTTCCCTTTCACTTCATTCGAACATTATTCATAACACGGATTAAGCAAAAACGACAATGTGCATTATAAATGTCTTTGGCTTTAACGAGCTCAGTTAACTAACCTTCTAACACCTTGTCATCCCTATTTATGAGGGGGGACGGAGAGACAGTATCGCAGCTTAAAAATTTCACATACCATGATGCGCAGGCAAAAATGTCTGATTAACTGTTTGGATATCAGTGAATAGTTGCCATATGATACAACCGAACAAATCCAAAACTTCATTAAAACTATTTGCTGTAATTGGGATTTATACTGGATAAATTTATTGGAGTGATTTATCGTGGCCATTTAACGGGGGTAATTTATCCTTGGTAATTTAACAGGAGTGATTTATCTTTAGTGATTCAATGAGTGCAATTTTATCTAAGTACTTTAATTTGAGTGATTTATTCTAGGTAATTTAGCGGCAATTTATCCTGGGTAATTTAGCAGGAATTGATTATTAGGGGGATTTATTCCGAGTCATTTAACATGAGCGATTTAATAGGAGATTTATTCTGGGTAATGAAATAGGAGTGATTTAATTTGGAAATTTATACAGAATAATTTAATCAGGGTGATTTAAAACTGACATGTCGATGCGATTTAATAAAAGCAATTGAATAAGACTGATTTAAGGGGAGCAATTTAATAAGTCTCTTTAACTCTCTCACCGATAACTTTCTGAGCACCACCAACTCGGATGATGAATCTTGAATAATATTCAAATTAAACTGCAAAATTCAAATATGAATCGAAAGAATTATCGCCAAAACGACTTTTTCAAAAGTCCAGAAGCCATTTATAGTTTTTTTTTACGTAACTGAATGTCGCATGAAAATCTGATCACGTGATCACAACCTGTTGATCCGCGCGTGTCAGTTCAGATCCTCGGTGTACCGCGACGTATCTTTTAAGAGACATGACGAAGATTGCTAATACGGGAAATCGGTTGGGCCATAATTTATATTTTATTTTCGTTGGGAAATTGTTCGTAGCTGTTATTACGAGATCGGGTAATGGGTAATCAGGTTGAGACACAACTGGGGTCATATGGGTGATGTATTTTCGATGATACGAGAAAAGACGTACGATAGACAGACGTCAGACGTCTGTTTCTCGACTAGAGTTCAGTATAGTGGCTTACTAGCGCATGGAAATTACTAGAATTAGTTATTGGAAAGGTTAAAGAGCCAAGTTGTATGTGGACTAATCGCATGAACACTGTACGTACTTCATCGGGTGAAGCACAGGTGAAGCATGATTATATTATTATATATCGTCATTTGTATACCGCCATGATGGAGGTAGTGCTCAGTGGTGCTGTAACAAAGTACAACGTTATTATTGTATGTATGTACTATGTAATTACAGGCTGATTGCAAAAGTACTCGTTGTTCTTGGCCCTTTACAAAACGAGCCTATAAATGTGGTTAACATGATTCATAGATTAGCCTCACTTATAATTGGTGGGCGAAAACACTTACTGCGAAAAACTCGCCGAGTCTGGGCAGACACATGACCTTTTTCCACTCAGGCCACTGCTTTAAAATGTCCGTAGACAGGCTATATATGTCGCACACTCTGTTAAGTCTATGATAAATAATGGCTGTTTACAATTGCTCGATGACAACGTGGGGAAGTAAGCGACATGGAGACCATCCACAGAGCATCTGAAGCAATCACGCAATCATCCCCCCGACAAAGTTTAGTGTTCATGCGAAATCTTGAGATCCATAACACCACCTAATCGATATAAAAGGTGTCCCCTTAATCTTTAAAGGTATTATCAATTAAACTAAAACAGCAAACGATCTTTGTACTCTTAATAAGTCAGAAACGGAATTCTCACAATGTTCCACTCGATGAAAGTGATATATAAATATATTACTAGGATTAAAGGCTTTTTCAATAAAAAATAAACGCGATGCGCCAAATGCAGGAGTGAGAAAGGCATTGAGAATAGTCCGGAGATCCGAAGTAAGAACGAAATTTGCCTCTCGAGCAGACGGAGTGTCACCCCGCAAATGTCACGCCATGAATGTCACATGGTGGAATATAGTTCCGGGAAATGTCACCTTATAAAATGTCAGGCTGTGAAATGTCAGGTTGGGGAATGTCTCGCTGTGGAATGTCAGGCTGTGATGCGGCTGGACTTAAATCTGGAGAGATTGTAACTTGTACATGACCGGCTGGTAGTCTTCCAAAGCCATCTCCTGCGCGTTGCGTAGCAACTGTTCCGTGCTGTAATAAGCGGTTAGACAGTTAGTTTCTTAGTGGCAGACGGAATGACTACTAGAAGGAGTCTTGGGAATGCTCTTCTTAGCCCTTTACAAAGAGCCAACCTCTGTGTTTAACACGATAAACGGATCAGAATCCGTGAGACAGGAGATGGGAAAACACCAACGTCGAGAAAAACGACTCAGTCTTGGCAGATAGTTGACCTTAGTCACGGCAAACAGCCCACATACGTATGTCCCAAACAGCCCACATACGTATGTCACTAACAGCCCACATACGTACGTCACAAACAGCCCACATACGTATGTCACTAACAGCCCACATACGTACGTCACAAACAGCCCACATATGTATGTCACAAACAGCCCACATACCTATGTCACAAACAGCCCACATATGTATTTCACGAACAGCCCACATACCTATGTCACAAACAGCCCACATATGTATGTCACTAACAGCCCACATACCTATGTCATGAACAGCCTACATACGTATGTCACGAACAGCCTACATACGTATGTCACGAACAGCCCACATACCTATGTCACACACAGCCTACGTATGTTGCACACTCTGTTAAGTCCGCGACATTTAATGAATATAATTTACTTTACAATGAGACGACGAGATAGCAGGGGAGGTAAGCATGATACGGACCATCCAGAGAGCATGTGCTATGAGGTCACGTCAAAGAGAAGTCCTTACATGACACCACACGGTGAGGGTAACCCAGACCCACAGAAGGGAACGCGGACTAAGGCATTTGTTGCTACATACTGAAGACAGCCTACTGTGGCTGAAGCTGGAATCAATCAACGGTCCATTTGATTAAACAATGACCTGACCACTAGACCTGACAAGTATACCTGACAACTAGACGTGACCACTAAACCTGACCAGTAGACTTGACCCTGAGACCAAACGACTAGACTTGACCACTAGACTTGACCACCAAACCTGACCACCAGACTTGACCTCTTAATTTGACCACTATATATGACTGCTAGACCTGACCACTCAATCTGACCATTAGACCTGACCACTAATCCTGACCATGACCTGACCGTTAAAGTATAAGAATAATATCTGCCAAATTCCAGAGCTCTGCAACAAGCGGTTCTTGAAAAAAAGACCTTGAAGTAAAAATACAACCATCGCCAGAAATTACTTCCCTTTTGTTGGATAATGATAAGCTTAACATATCCAAAAGAGACCAACCCAAGGATGATATCTGCTGAATGGTAAAGCTCTACGATATATGGCTGTTGAAGATTTTTTGAAGGAAATGTTAACATCAGACAGATTGATGGATAATGAAAGAAGTTCAGGGGAGCTAAAAAGCTGCATGTAACCCTCGCCTTAAAAGTTATTTATTTCAAGGTTGGATTTACCACAGACGAAGCGAGAAGTAAATAAAAAAAATAACACAGTTGCAGTAATTTACCGGCGTCTTCTGAGGGCTTTCCGTCGGCGGTAAAATACGAAGATAAATAGAGCGATTACGACGACGGGAACGATAACTCCGAGGGCGATTAGACTGACGAATAGCGTCTCTTCGGAAACTTTGAGATTTTCGAAAAAATTCCCGTGGTTGCTGCTCGCGTTCCAATGACCGGTGAGGGTCTGAACAAAGTGGGTCGAGCTTGTCGTAGCGACTGCAATGTATAGGCGGGCTATAAAGTAATAATGAACACTAATGTACAACATTAAGGTACCTGGAGTATCAGCCAATAACAGCTCTCAGGTGCAGATTAACATGAACATTTATGGCAGCGATCCAGCGCAGATACAATCCCTTCGACACTCTTCGAGACGCTCACAAATTCACTTTCGCCTTAAAAATTATTAATTATTACCTTGCGAATAATAATGCATTAATTAGCGTTGCCGTGAATAAATTTTATCGGTACTTATTCACGGTTAAGTCGACCAGAGCACCGGGATGAAGTAATTTGCTCAAGGATGCAACGGAAAAACACAATGGTATTGCACGGGATTAAAGCCTTTCACCGTGTGATTCATAGGCTGGCACTCTACTAACTCGGAGCTATTCACTTCCCAAAAGGATTATATCATCAGATGCAAACTGACGCAGCGTAACGTGATAAACAAAAGCTCGGTTCTAGACTTGATTCGTTTGACGTGGATCGATCATTGGCCCTAAACTCTACCCATCCCAGGACATCGTATGTATATAGCGATGAGGGAGAATTAATCACTAGAGCCAGTCACTATCGGCCCTTCACATGCCCAGCCCCGGTACGCGTGGTTAACACGACGAATGAGGATCAGCGAGTCTGGGCGGACAGTGACCATCATCCACGCGATTGAGCTGTATCCAGACACCCGCGAACTTTCTACACATGTTGCACACTGAGATGAATCTGTGATAGTTCATGGCTATTTACAATGAGCCTGCTGGTGAAATGAGGAATGAGATCCGCATGCGAACTAGAGCCACACCAGGGGGGTGAAGGCCTATATAACAACACCGCAAGAACTACCCAGAAGAGGCATGAAGGCCTATATAACAACACCGCAAGAACTACCCAGAAGAGGCATGAAGGCCTATATACCCACACCCCAGGAACTACCCAGAGTCCTATGCTGCTAATCCTCTTCGCACCGGCATGGGCATGAGGCGCCAACAAATCGTAAGAGTCCTATAGGCAGACAAAATTTGAGACACTTTAGGAAAGAGATCCACATGCGAACTACAGCCACACCAGGGTGATAAAGGCCTATATAACCACACCGCAGGAACTACCCAGAGTCCTATAGGCAGACAAAATTTGAGACACTTTTTACCCCGAAACAATCCACATACTGTCATATATTATCAATCATTGACTTAGTTAGCAAAAACACATCGCGAAGTCCTAACATTCACAATATTACGTTCCCTTCTCACGTCCAGCATTGTAAAGGTATTCTACTGATGGAGTTTCTTTGGCCTTCTTCTATAGATACCTAATAATACTTGACCCACGGATACGTTGCATCACCACTCATTATATCAGCGACAGGTAGAGGTCATCTAGAACCGCTTAACACCGACATACAGTAAAAATACAGGATTGCTTTAGTAATTATGCAGAAAGGCAAATGAGACCAACGTTTTATTCAATACATACTGTATACCGGCTAGAAATGGGATCAATCTGGGGTCTTCATTCCAACAATGTACCCACAATTCTAACATCCCTGTGGATTAGTTTTGTTTCACCCAAGCTGCTACTTACCACCGGGACGGTCTGTTTGCTTCGTCGGGAGAGCGTGAGATATTGATATAGTCTCAGTGGCGTTCGGCATTTTCTCGAAAATTTATTTCACGCAACTGGGTACAACGAACGTGGAGGATTTCATTCCGTTCTTCGGCGTACCTCAGCAAGAGTTGGTAGACGCTGGAAAAAAGGGCAAGTAATTTACTGTTTCAAGTGTTTCACTGTTAGCAATTACAAGTGGGTTGCGTACTCCAACTATTGTACTACGTCTCTAATTGAGAAAAACAACGTAAGAGGTACATGAGCCAGGGGCAGCTGACGTAGTGGTTCGAGCGTCTGACTTTGAATCCTGGGGTCCCTGGTTGAATTCTCGCTCTAACAAGTATACTAACTGTGGCGTTTTTCAGGCAGAAAGTCTGGGAAGCCCTTGCATTGTCGTTCTGTTAGGGCTTTTTCCCTCAGAAGTTTGCTGTGCTTCAGATGCTCTATATATGATCTCTATGTCGCTTATCTCTCTGCTATGTCGTCATCGTATTGTAAATAATCATTGACCTTCCATAGACTTAGCGGAGTGTGCGACATATGTAGCTCGTATGTAGACATTTGGAACCGGTGACGTGAATGGAAAAAGGTCAATTGTCTGCCAAGACTCGGTGGGTTTTCACATTAGGAGCTCTTCCCTTACAATAAGGCAGGCTAATCTAATTGTCGTGTTAAGAACATTAATAGGCTAGCTTCGTAAAGGGGCTTGAATGAATGGCCTACGCAATGCACAGCTAGGTAATCAGCCTATAAATAAATAGGTACTTGAGTAAGCAATAGGTTTTGTAATCTATGGTATAGTGCTACAGCCTGGTATAGGCTTACTTCAGACTGCGTGGGTATCCTGTTGGGAAACTAAAACACTTGACAAAACTGACCGTTGAACATTTTTTACAAGTATGACGATGAAATTTATATCGGAAAAATGACAGATAATTCCAAAAAAATGGAAAATTGACTCACTCAAAATTAATAACAGAAACGGCTCTTTTATAATTTTTTTGATTTAATTATTTTTCCACTTACAATCAGTACATTGTACGCTGGTTCAAGGATTTTGCGGGTTCCTAAGGTAAAGGTCCAACATCTGATATGTATATATGCATATATATAATAACAGACTAATTAAAAATGTATAATTGAACGGGCTAAATTTGGCCCTTTACAAGATTGGCCAAAGGTGTATTTGTTTTTTATGGGTGTGATGGCCGTAGCTGTCAAATATACAGATGAGAATTCTCTCCTGTCTTTCCACGCATGCATTTCTTATATATATTTATCTATGTGCTACGAATATCACTAACAAAACCATCAAAAATCGCCATGTTTTAGGATATTGACGTTTTTATTTAGCACTATTGTGAACTTTGGTTGCGAAATATTACGTTTGTATTTCCTTACACCCGGCGTATCGATATTTTGGGCTTAACTTTCTCCATTCGATGCATGAGCTCTTATCGTGGGGTTAGGCTAGGGTGAGGACCCAGAAAACGGCACATTACGACGGGTTAATTTTGGTGACTTGGCCTTTGCAGCTTAACCCATACTTTTTAATTCTCTTCCGTCACACATTAGACAAAGTACAGAGCTAAATACCTTTAAATCCAAACTTAAAACTTTTATTTTTTCTACTCTTTTTGCTAAGTTGACAGTGGGTAATTTTATAGTGCAATACTATGTAATTTTCTTATATTTTATGTTTTTCGTGTGA
>WURV02164151.1:0-12958 GCA_011762755.2 Epimenia babai
AGAAATTTTGAGTAGTATATAAGACATTATGAATACAAATTATAATCGTCGATTAGATCTTAATAATAAATCTGTAATAAATTTGATAAGATAGCACCATTAAACAGAGTTTGAATAAGAATTCTTAACAATATATTACTTATATTACTCATTTTGCTATAGCATTCAGAAGCAGTCATTGAAACACTCACCATTTTCTATACTTTGTAAATAATAGGGCTTTCAGAATATTTATTTGTCACAAAAACAAACACCACTGTAGCAAATGGTAGACATGTTGTTACTGCTGTTGTCGTGGCAACCGGTATACCTAAATGTATATAGAACTCGACTTAAAAGTCGGGGCCGCAGGTATATATATTTTAATTTATTTTACCACATAAATATTATCGTTATAATTAAAATAGCCGAAAAAATACTATAGAAATATATGAATGTAGTTAATGGGCTGTCATGTGACATATATGATACATAAGTGAATATATTTTTTCATTCATGGTGTGAACGAAAATGGCACCCGACAAATTTTAGTATGAACATGGCTGCCTCCATTGCCGTAAATATGTTTGCAAGATATTTTCCATTTGGTTTAATAAAACATTCACATCTTTTCCGTCGCGCTTTGTCTTCTCAACAGGTATTTACATAGAAATAAAGACATCTCTAGCTAATATGCATTGTAGTCCAAATAGTGTTATATTTATTACCTCCCATGCAAATTTCGGCACAGTTCACAGGACTAGTTCACTGCGCCCAAATTTATTAATATTAATATGGCTCACTCTTTGAAAATCTTAGTGTTAGATCTCTGTTTTACAAGTTTATTGTCATTCAAGTAATGGTTGCAGAGGATATTAATTTGCTGGGAAAAAGTTCAGAGGAGGGTAACTAGGATGGTACCAGGCTTACCTACGTTTGATTATGACAGGGTTTAGAGAATGAATCTGAAGACATTTGAGACTATGGGAGCAAGACGTGATCTGATTGAGGTATACAAGATGGAGCACGATCCAGAGAGAAGTGCACGGTCCAGATAGAATTCATCCGGAGAACTTCTTCAGGTGGTTATAGAGGGCAGAACGAGAGGTCATTCACTGAAGTTAATAAAGGAGAGTGCACAGCTAGATGTACGGAAATATAGTCATTCGGAAAGGGGTAATGAATGACTGGAGTTATTTTCCAGAAAAGGCGGTTACCGCAAAGTCACTGAATACGTACAAAGGGATATGTGGAAAGATATTTGAAGGAACGTACGGAGGATTACAAAGGTCAGAGGTCGGCTATCCTTGTGGTAGCAAGGATGTAATATTTGAATGAAAACTATATCCAAGACATGATGTCATTTTAGATGCAGACATATTCACCAGTATTTTGCTGTTAGAGTACACTTCAGCATATTCTCTGCATTCACCATAATGATCATGTTCGTCAAATTGTCTGAGTTGGAACGTAAGTGGAGCTAATTATCTGGCATTCAGTAAATGAACTCGCATCATTATTATGAAATTTTCAGATTACGCTAGTTATAGTTTTACACTATACAGTTACAGCATAATAAACAAACTTTTCAACATAGAAAATACTTTTTATTCAGATTTTCGCACCTCCGTCGCAAAAACCGTTGGAAAAACATGAAAATTGGGTTCTTATTTGTAAAAGGTTGGTTGTTCTGGAATTTAATCTTCAGTGTATTAACCCTTTGCACTCTGTTGTCACATAATTATATTGATATAGTAATATAATGTACAAATGTCAGTGTGGTAAGGGTTAATGCAGACACGGTAGATTATGGGTATTCCCGTGTGTGAAGTATTTAACATAATTTTTATGTAAAAATGTTGTGATCCCTGATCAACATCTGATTAGCGTGTGGGGATTAATATATGATCAGCCTATGGGGATTAATATATGAATATCCTTTGTAGATTAATGTATGATTAGGCTGTGTAGATTGACATATGATTTGCTTATGTAGATTATAAAGAGAAATAGAAATTATAAAGTAAAGTGTATACTTTATACCACAGTCATAAGCCACATGCACAGCCCATCAAATGACGGTTTACAACAAGTTACTGGGGGGGGGGGGGCAACTCTATAACAGGCACCTACAAGCCCCTCACAAATTTACTTTTACTGTGTATATAAATTTGCAATGCCACAAACTAATTCCACAGGTACTATTTATGGCTAAGTCAACCAGAGCAAGGATACAATGGAAAAACGCGATTAGTATTGCCCGGGATCCGAACCCACCGCCAAGGTTTATTGACCGGCGCTCTACCAACTGAGCGATCCTGTTAACGTATGATTAGCCTGTGTAGTCTTCAGTCTGTATGGACAATAGATAAACAGCTCATAAGTAACAAATTCAATCATGTATTTTTCCAATTTTTCATACTCTCGATGTACATAATTGGTGTTGCTGAAATTTCTGTTGTTCCCATCACTATACAAAATGGTGACTCACAGCGACTAATTGTCTTACCTGAATTATCCCCGGGCTGCTCTAGAACAGCCACTGTCGAGGAAGGAGACCCTTTTGTAGACCTCTGTAATCCTCCGTTTGTTTTTTCATATACTTATCGATGTGACATTAATGGGGGTAGCCAATGTTATTCTTTGAATAGCAGAAGAGAAATAAAAGTTTGTGAAAACGGCGTTAAATACTGAAATGTGCAGGAGAAAACCTGCCCCTGTAGCTCAGTTTGTAGGGCACCAGACTGGTTATCATCTAGAGGTCATGGCTTCAAGTCCCATCAGAGCTATAGGTTTTTCTGTGCTTTTCTCTTCAGCTATACTTTTTAGTGTTATCTTTGAATTATTTTATTTGCTGAAACTTGTATTATATGCACCTTCACAATATCAGACGGATATACTATATAGATGTACAGTATGGATGTACAATATGGATATACAGTATGAATGTACAGTATGGATGTATAGTATGGCTGTACAGTAACTAATTCCATATTTCTTGGTTTTCCAGTTGTCTCCCAATTACAAGCCTAAAGTGTTATTCTACATTAGCACAAGATCGCGAGGTTGCTTTTATTACACACTTTATAGTTATATTACTGTTTATAGTTAGTTAGTGCCAAAATTATATACGTAGATCTTGAATGTTAGGGGAGATAACTAAGTAAACTAGACATTGTTTTTTTAAAACAATCTTCTCCATTGTTCTCCATTAGCCGCAATATTTAGTTTTAGAAAAATGATAAAAACCATGTGCATGCTGTTGAAAATGCGACGCCCTGGCATATACAATTCAATAGATATATATCTTTACACCATTAGTTTTATATCTATATTTGTAGTTTTTAGGTTTGTAGTTGAAGTTGACTTTAATGTCTTATATTACATTATTTTTGTGAATATATTTTGCCTACATGAAATTGTAATATAAATATATATATATATATGAGTATGTATGTATGCACGTGTATATCTATGTGTCTGTGTATGTGTGTGTGTGTGTTAGGCGTAAATGGGTCAATTTTTGTACGTGTGAATTATTTGCTCCGAGACAAGAAAAAAATTCTTCAGGGTTAGTAATGACTCTCGTTGGGTTTGGATAGATTTTATAGAATATGACGTGGATGACATGAAATTGAATGGAATAGTGGTAAAACGTGTATGAATGCGTATAGTGACAGTAACTTGGGATGTTGTCAGTGAGACCGCATCAGCATCATGCCGATAAAATATATCCCGTTAAAATCAATTCGTTGAAATGTTGGCTGGCAATTTAGGATAGAAATACACAAAAAATTCTATTAAATTAACCGGTAGTTATTAACTGGTAGCTATTTAGTGCAGACTGTGTGATACAGCTTTTTGTTCGGAGTATCTGATGACATCTCAATGATTTTGAAGTGAAAACCACGTTTAAATCGTCAGGGTCCAGAGCCAGATGTGCTGTACAGACAGGTGGAGCTGGAGTTGAAAGGTCACGATGAGGCAGTGATCAAGAGTTACGTGACCTTTCTCGAAATGGCAGCCAATGAGTTAGGAATTTTCATAGCTAACACGTAAGTCCCCGTTTGTGTCGCACATCTGTGTCGCACGCTGAAGTGCAAAAACTTAGATTCTCTATAAGGCAATAAATTACAATTACTAATGGGCAAAAACTCCAGGTGATTTTATATATTTTGTGGTTGTTTTGATTATTCACACCTTGGAGATAGAATTCTTATAATAACAAATCTAAGACACACGTACCTATTTCAGATTGTAGACAGTGGGGTGTCTTTCATGGATTCTATAACATTTCTGATGAACTAAAACTACTCAAAAAATAGGTATTCGATATTTTAAGCATGATACATCGTACAATATATCTACAGATACACACCGATGAAAGTCTTTGACCGCTTGACTGTGCTAAAATCGGCATTTGTTCACAAGAAGCACAGAGTCCAGTATGAAATGCGAACTCACTTCAGGCTCGTTCGGGTAAAGTAACATAACATCGTTTCATTTTCCATAACGTGTGTCTCTTACCCGTTGCCGTAGTGACATGGGTTGCCCAGATAGTTTCATTGTGGACAAAAAAAAAACGGTACTGCCTAACAAGTTAGCGTGGTCAGTTGTCTATGAAAGTTATTTGTGTCGATAAATTACTGGCACAAACCAGTATGGTGGATAAAACAAGGTATATTTGTGATCAGTACATTTACGTAGTGTGTTGATAGCCAAACACAGCAACAGAACTACCATGGGTTTTCTACGTTGACAGAAACAGGATGAAATGTATTTTTTCATAGTATGTGGAAAACATAAGTCGGTTCCACAATGGTATATATTGATATATATATATATATATATACTCGTATACAGCGACCGCTCGTCTTAAGCGACCGCCTTTCGGCGGTTCTGAACGTTTTCGGTAGATAAGTACACTCACTGTATTAACTATTAAGCGACCACCTTTCTTAAGCGACCGTTTTACGCCGGTCCCGCGGACGGTCGCTTAATACAGGTTTCACTGTATATACAGTTCAATTTTGAGACTGGAGTCTCAAGATAGTATCGTCGTCTGGCTGACAGAGTCGAGTGAAGTTATCTGGAGCTTTTAACGGCTGGCAATTTGAAGCGACATGCTGGGCTGTCTGGGATAGATAGCCACAGACACAAGTAGCTCATGGTTGGTAGCCCGAGCGTTGGTGAGTCTCGGCACTGCGGTTTCTGCCAGACAGTAGGCAGGTTGGAGGGACCCAGTGCGTGCGCGGTAGATCGGCTGCAGATGGCAGCGACGAGAGCAGTGGACTAGACGAGACTCGATCATTCCACTCCAGGACAGCTTCACTCAGCGCCTCAGTCAGAGGAGCAGCATGAATCGGGACTGGTGAATGGATGAGACTGAGTCTGAGCGCAGATAGAAGCAGCAGCATTCACGCGCTTGTGAAGATGATGTTTAGGGTGATATTAATATGTAATGTTAATAATCCTGATTATATTCTTGTCTTTTATTAAGTCGTCTGCGCCGATGGTGTTGTATTTTGTGGCGCTGACCCCCTCCCGATATTTCATCATCTCACTGTGTATCTTCATCATCTCACTGCGTATCTTCATCATCATCATCTCACTGCTTATCTTCATCATCTCACTGCGTATCTTCATCATCTCACTGCGTATCTTCATCATCATCTCACTGCGTATCTTCATCATCTCACTGCGTATCTTCTTCATCATCTCACTGCGTATCTTCTTCATCATTTCACTACGTATCTTCTTCATCATCTCACTGCGTATCTTCTTCATCATCTCATTGCCTATCTTCTTCATCATCTCACTGCCTATCTTCTTCATCATCTCACTGCGTATCTTCTTCATCATCTCACTGCGTATCTTCTTCGTCATCTCACTGCATATCTTCTACATTATCATCGTCATCGCGTTTGACATATTTAGCAGCATGGGTAGACAATATGTTGGCATTTAGATCGGGTGGCGTGAATAGACGGTGGTCAAGCGTCCACTCAGCTGCCGGACTCGGTTGTTTGTGCTTCTATGGTTTCACAGCCGTAACAAATATGGCTACCCTTATTTAGTAACGTAATAACCACAGTGTAATCTAATCAAAAACCTCGAGCACTCCTAGTTTGGTCAAATATTTCAGCTGAAGCATTTAACTGGATCAACGTGCAACACGTATCTTGAGTATGTCCAACGTAACTTACCCGAAGGTATAGCCATGAAAGTCACACGGGTGAGTTCATGCCATCACGATTCAGGTCATGTATGTTACAGGAAATCTACAATTGAATACAATATTCGCATTTCCTGTATCTTATCATTCCTATAGTGACTATGACTATGCCCTGAAATTGCACATTTCCTGTAATAAATATATGCCTTTTTATAGTCACACGGTTTTATTACTGAATAATTGAACTAGCACTGTACGTTTTCTAAATAAAATCGTCCCAAATAATGATGAATTTTCACCGATTGCCAGAAATTCATCAATTAATTTCGTTCGCGTAGCAAGGGAGATAATACGAACAGTTTGATTTTTATTAATACGTAAAGGGAGATTATTGTACATTGTGGTTTTGTCAACTAAACTCGTCTAAAGTCGTTTTACGGCGTTAAATAAATATACGTTGTCAATGCGTTTGAAGTTTGTTGGAATATGTTGAGCCTTATATTGTTGGTATAGTGCATATAACGTGTACAAAAAGTGTATAATTATAACACATGACACTACTAATAACTTTTTTTCTGTGCATTTTTCTCAAGTTATTTTTACAACCACAATGGCAATCAACCACATACGTTATCTTCAATTTATAGTCTATCGTGCTTGTTACAGATATTTGCATGTATCCCTGATATCCGCCCCTGGAGCTCAGTTGGTTGAGCACCAGACCGGTTATCTGGAGGTCGGGGGTTCGAGTCCCACTGGAGGGAACAGGTTTTTCTGCACCTTTCCACTAATGATAACTGAAAGGATTATGTATACTATCGGTTTCAGTACAAGCTGGAGACACTGGCCAGCCATCTGAAGCCTCCATCTGGCCCGGATGAACCGAGTGCAGCAAGTGAACGTGCAGTCACGCGAAATAATGAGCAACAGCAGTCAGCAGATGTAGACACAAATAAAGTTAGCAGAGATTGAAGTTGAAAGCAAAAGTGACGCGTTTATTTTCATGGTCAATGACATAGATGCTTTGTGTTAGTAAAATTTCGAGGCATGTCACAAAGAATGCTGTAGTTGCGGGTACATGAAGAAATTTGTATGAGCATTGATAACAGCGTGTGTGTGTGTGTGCGCGTGTGTACAGAAATTGAACCGCAGATGCATTAATGAAGATGAAATGTATCCCGTCAGAAATGCGAGAAGCAGAGGAAGGGAGGTAATCATAAATCATATGATGATTGAACCCAAAAATATTACCAGCGTTCCTAAAGATTTGGATACCGGGGTGAAATTGAAGGCAAGATCAGGGTTTTGCGGTCCTCTATCTACTGCCAATGATAAAAGGGAGGCTAGCGGACATATGCTACTGAATCATAGAAACTATGGAGGAAAAGATGGATACGTCTTCAATGACATTGAAAATGACCTTGAAGGAGAGGGGTGGTTGTGGTAATGTATCCTGATAGTAGCAGCAGATTACATCTGACAGGAGAACTGGGTAATTGTGGGTGGCCACTGTCCAGATGTGATCAACTGCTTGGGACGAAATAACGTCTGGTCCATCACAATTTTATAAAGTTGGATTTATTGGGTTGAAAATTGTCAACATGTTAATTTCTCTGTTTTTGCAGTTTTACAATTAACAACCGCTCAATTTATCGATATTACTCCGCGAAATATTCGATGAAATCGTTATCTGGAAAAAATTAAATCTGACAAAATAAAAGCTGGTAAAAATGTTTCAAATAAATATATTAACAATAAAAATAAATAATAAAAAAACAATTTCAACAATTATTTGTGTTTATAGGGTTTATTGGATTCTGTTGGAATATATTCGAAGTTTAATTTGCAACATTCGATGTTATTTATTGGATTTCCAACCTGTAAATGACTTCACTTTTAGATAATACTAAATGAGTTGAAATAGTGTGTTTTTACTGCAGACATGTTACAGGTTACATAAAAAAAACCTGTTGTTGTAACCAGCAGTTTAATGAAACACCGTGAAGTAATTCTAATCTCATTTTGTCCAAAAGGGTTACCTGTCTATTCTCGTATAAAATAAACATTGTATTTGCTATTGTACAGGATATATAGTAGAATTTCTGCTCCTAACTAATTGTGACATTCACTCTCTCGGTGCATATTTAACTGAATTGCCGCAACTAAATTCCACTAGTAGTTAACTAATGACTCAGTCAACTGCGGTTAGCAGGACAGAGTACCTCGCTCAAGGATACGAGAGACCAAATCGTATCACTCAAGACTTTAATCCTCCACTCGATGATATGCAATCCGCCATGCTAACAAATGAGTTATTTATACAGACCAACTATTTCGCTCGCTATTTAAATAATTTCTACGTAGAATATAGCCTCGTCGCGGAATGTGTCTGCAGGATGCACGTCGTGCGTTCAAGGTCGGAGAATTCCTCAATGGCACGATGCAGACACAAAAATCACGAAATTACTTAATCATATTGATCACAGCGATTGGGTGGAATTGTTGCAAATTGTCCAAAGGAAAAATTTAACAAAATAGACAATTTGAATTCCTCTCCATGGTGACTCGTTAAGGACTCATCGTTGTCCTAATCACATTATGCATTATTAGGGCTCGGTATTTTATTGTTCCATTATTCACCCGATAAAGAATTTTTTTACATTTTATAGCTTGTAAAGGTGTTACCACTTCTATGTGTTTGTATTATTTTAACGTCCTTCAGAATACAAGAGCTTAATGTCTCAGGTTCAGCCACATCCAATAATGATCCTTAAGTCTATAGTGATGATATTAGATAGCATCTGTGGAATATAAAAGTTATATATATATATATATATATAAATAAGTTATTAATTTTATGGACCCATAAAGGGACTTGCTGAATACTGATAATTGAAAGGTTGTTATATATGTTGGCATTTTATTTTTTATTTTGGCATCACCATTATTTTCTGTCTCTCACTCTCTCCCTATCCCTCACTTATCATGCATGGCACGACCATACATATGCTCAAGTTTGTCTCGTAGAACTATGAATACTACTGCTAGCCTTTTGGTTCCTAAAGATATATGTTCACTACAGTTTTGGTAATAAGTATAATCACCAATAATACTGAATATAACCTCAATAATCTTACATGTGCATACACAAGTTTTGTTTACACATCAATATTGAATAGTAAGTGAACTCAAAGCAATGATTTTATTTTCTTATAAATCACGTAAACGGATTCCTGAGCAGGCACCCCTGTCTATAACATTGTTCTGCGGAGAATTACGAGATGGATATGTGAAATCTTATATATAGAACAACGAATATATAGGGCCGACCGAGGGTAAATACAATTAATTCTGTCTAGCCTCTATCAATAGAAGCCTCTTCAATCGCTTACACGGCATTTTGCACACAGCGATGATGCCGTGGGAATCTAAGGGTTTCGTTCATAATTTATCAAGGTATTATGCGACAGAATTGAAGTGTTATGTGTAGGCATGTTGGACGGGCGCCTGTCTTACATAATTATAAATGGACTTGTTCTGCTTTGCATTTGACCAAGACAGTAGTTTCTACACCTCAGAGCATGCCTCGATGGCTGCTAAACATGGCACCCGCGGTAGAAGACCCTTTTTGCGAAAACGCGGCAATCACGAAATTTCATGAATACGTAGAAAATGATTGCATTTTCTTGATATATAAATTGATACAGTTGTGTATACCCGCCATAAGTATTTTTTATCTCACTGTATAGTGTTAGTGTAATATAAATATCTCCGTGTGATTATGCGGTATGTGCTATTGAAAATGAAATATATTTTATTAGACTAATTATATTAGGCAAAGCTCGAAGCTGTCAATCAGGTTGGACGCGAATATTTGATGCGCCAATCCCGCTTTAGCAATGGTCTCGTCTGACTTGGCATACTTGTAATTATAAAGTAACCGGATCAATGGACTATTCTATTTGACTAGGATTCATTGCCCCCTGCGGCTTCTCTCAGCACTCGTGAGTTCGCTGAGTTGTCTCGTCCCGTCGTCTGCTATAAACCGCGCTCCAACGAGCGAGCGATTATTGATATTTTTGATAATATTTTTGATAATTTACAAACTCCTTCGTCAGAGGGTTGTAACGCGCATAAAAAGCTCTACTTTGTTTTAAGGCTTGCTTGGGACAACCTATCGATTTACTCTACATCCAGCCAGGTAAAATTACTACTACTAGACTATCTTTACATTGATAATAATTATCCCCTTGTCCTTAAAATTTAAATATCCCCGATTGGATGGAAGTTTTAGCGCTATACATAAGTAACAGTTTAAACTAGCAATAAACCTGGATTAGGAATTATAAAGGAAATAATAGAAATAAATGCCTGTGTTCCTCATTAGACCATCATCTTTGTGTTAAGACGAAATGTTTTGCGCCATATATTTGAAGAGATGGTGTCTAATAAGAGACGCCTGCTGCACATTACAGTATACCTGTAATAATAGGAACTTTAAATTTCCAGCCGATGTCATATACTACCTGTATATTTGCTATCATCATACTACTGTAGCTCACTATGCACAAAGTACATTTTGAATTATGAGATTAAAATGGGAAAATGGTATCGGTATAGGGGCAGATTTCCGAGGGAAAGAAAGCAATGTTTTTACAATTTAGGCTAGATAGGGATATTCTTAGCTAATGAAAATGCTAGGCAGCAATAATTAAACATTCATACAAGTACTAGTCTAGATTAGTGATTCTATCTCAATTAAAATGGGTTTGAGTGTTTTTTTGATAACAAGATTATGTATAGACTCCTTTGTGTAGCCGTAGTTACTTTATATTCCTGCAGTCTACTAATATTTTTGTACTGTATTACTATGTATATACTGTTTGTGTTTTACATTTTATAGAAAAATCTTGACCTTATTTGATAGTGGTGTAATTTATTCATAACAAAGTCAAATCTCAAGTCAATCGGCTTTTTTGTTATGGACTCTATAGCCATTATACATTTATACATTATTTTGATAGTGTGAGACTTTTTAACGATGTTATCGTGCAATCAATTACTTTTCTTAATCCCATCATCTTGGTCATTGGAGCTGCATTCCTCGTTAGGAGTGTTGTATCATTGACATTATGGTAGGCTATATAATTTATAGGTCCATTATAAGTACTCTTTCTAGTACTTAGTCATATTATCTTGGTTGACTAGAGACTCGGGTATGTAATCCTAGGATATGTGATCTGAATCATAGGAATCACTAATCGTGTGGTATTTGTGTACAGTGAGATGTCGTGTAGTTGGTATGTCATGATGTCTGCCCGTCATTTCCATAATCATGTGATTGCGTAATATGCATACACGACATCTGCTAACGGCTTCTGAATATTGATGCAATCTTTGTACATGTCTACCCATTACTGCCATATTTGGTTCTGTTGATGGATACAATGATAAATTCATCATTGTATACGTGTACGCACTTTTCCCTCTCGTATCTATTCGGTGTATGACTACGTTATATATCAGTCATAATAATTGAAATAGTCGAACAAAGGATGAGCTATTTGGTAGAGTGAGGATGGAGAAAAGAGATAGATTATTAGATGGTCATAAATTCAGGCCGTACCTGTTGGCAATGAGTCAATGAAGGTTTTTCTTTGTAGATTTGTGGATAATATACTGGGATTTTTGTGAAAAGAAACGATCCCACTAGATAATCCGCGATAATAATGTATGATAATAGGAAGATGAAGAGTAATTAACCCTTAGTTGTAAGATCTTGGTTATTATCTGCCTTGTTATGAGCAAGTCTGTGTGTTAATTGGACTAAAATGAGTAGTCATTGATGTTATGTAATTGTATGGTAACTAGTACGCGCTACCCTGTTTAGCTGCCAATAACAGACGATGACTCAAACTGGTGATTCATACAGGATGCTCTTGTTTGTCTGGATTATCTGCCCTAACTACTACAACATAACATCCAATTTGAAGATTCATTCATACATTTCTTTATTCTGTAAACAGCATAACTACTATATTATTCCCATTGAATTAATAGGTAATAAATATCTACTCGAGTAAAAAATAATGGTAAATACTTTCTATCCTATTCTATTGGTCGTTATACAAACAGTTATATTAAACATTCATTATTAATTAATTCACATAGGATATTGTTCGTAAGAGAATAAATGAAATAAAATTATTATTAGAAACCACCAGACACAGATAATTGTATCGGTACATGAATAACAGGACAGAAATACTAAGATATGAATATTCCATTATAAACAGTAATATTTAGTAAACAATAGTAACAATACCTCATTAATGCCATTCACCTTCACTATATTTCCCTTTGCGTTTACTTAATGACTTCTTTAATGGAGCACGATTGCCTAAACTTAGGATATTGAATGTAATCAATGTCTTTATTTACGCATTTACATATAATTAAAGATAATAAGTGTATTGATGAGTTCCACTATTGATGAGTTCCACTATTGATGAGTTCCACTATCTCGTTATTTTTAGCTCACTTCAGCTTATTCGTGTGAGCTTTTAGGGCAGATATTATCCTTGGGATGGTCTCTTCTATATTTCTTTATGGTATATGATCACAGATAAGGTGGTAACTCTGCCGATGTTCATATTTGTTCTTGAAAATCTACTTCCTGAGAATCGCTTATCGCAGAGGTCTTCCCATTTAGCAGATATTGTCCTTGGGTTGGTCTCCTCTAGATTTGGTCATCATATTGTCATGGCACTAAGGGGAGGTAAATTGTGTCGATGTTTGTAATTT
>WURV02164162.1:0-15175 GCA_011762755.2 Epimenia babai
TATATATATCCTGTGGGTGTGGGATATATAACTCCTGTGGGTGTGGGATATATCACCATTGTGGGTATGTGATATATCACTCCTGTGGGTGTGGGATATATCGCCCCTGTGGGTGTGCGATATATCGCGCCTGTGGGTGTGTGATATATCACTCATGTGGGTGTGGGATATATCACTCCTGTGGGTGTGGGATATGTCACTATGATGGATGTGGGATATATCACTCCTGTGGGTGTGGGATATATCACTATCACGGGTGTGGGATATATTACTCCTGTGGGTGTGGGATATATAACCATTGTGGGTGTGTGATATATCACTCCCGTGGCTGTGGGATATATCACTATCATGGATGTGGGATATATCACTCCTGTGGGTGTGGGATATATCACTATCATGGATGTGGGATATATCACTCTCGTAGGTGTGGGATATACCAGTAACTCATTGTGGCGGCCACTGCGTGTAGCGGGGACTGTTTATATCCACTCTAATTTTATATTTTTTTTTGTTTCCAGATACAAAAATTGAGCCAAACGACACCCCCCACCCCTACCATCGCCGCAATGTCTTTGTACATCGATGAAGTTGAATGCATAGACGACAATGCGAGTTCAAAAATTTATGATACTGATGAAATCGAATCAGGAAAGAAAGTGGATTTAGAGACTTCAGAAACGGAAGAAGCGGATGAGAATTCCTTCGACAATATGCTCAGTGTTCAGGATGGTACGATGGTTGATGACGGTGCGATCGTCATCCAGCTCATCTGTTATCATTGTGAGAAGACTTTCACATCGGAAAGTGAGTATGGTAAACATGTCGCTACGCACCGACTCGAAGACAATGAAGAGCATGAAGATCCTCACAGGGAAGCATCTGAAGCAATGAGATACAATCAGTCTAATTCCACAAAAGGTGAGTATAGTCGATGTGTTGTATCATTGGATATGATATCGAACTACTGTCATCATCGTTGAAACCAGGGTGTTCAATTTAAGAATAATATTAGATCAGCTTGCCTGGAATTTTCATCTCTTTGGCCGGAAATTAATCTACCTAATCTAGAAATGATGGGTGTCTCTCTCTGCATCACAGACCTGGAAGGTGCATCATTCACAGGTAATGGTCTGTTCTTGTGGACTATTGTTAACTTGAGGTAGTTCATCAACCCATGACGGTGTTGGTTCAACCCATGACGGTGTTGGTTCAACCCATGACGGTGTTGGTTCAACCCATGACGGTGTTGGTCATGTGGTCAGCTCTAGTCATGGTCAGGGGAAGATGAACCGAGGTTAAGATCCATGTCGTGGTCAGGGAAGATGAACCGAGGTTAAGATCCATGTGGTCAGGGGTAGATGAACCGAGGTTGAGATCCATGTCGTGGTCAGGGAAGATGAACCCAGGTCAAGATCCATGTCATGTTTTTACACAAGTGACTCGTTTAGTGGTATTCAGAACCACTGTTGATTTGTGAATGGGCATTTTTTGCCAAAATCTCGTTTGCAGTACACTATGGTAATTCAGTAACCTTAATAAATGAGCCTAACTATAATTTGTGACATATTTACAGTCCAGGCCAGCTTTGTAAATAGGCCAATATTAGCCCAAGTCTCCTTATTGTTTGTTTAAATGTATAGTCCTTGACCTTTGTCAATCTCCTAATTATGACTGATCTTTAATATCCTTACAGTTTCAAATTTATACCCATTTATCCACAATTTCTATAAATTTGCATTAAATCACACAACTTTCTGATGACATGTACGTGATGGTAGATAATAGATCTATCTATAATATAGATAAATTATTACACTAAAGGCAGTAGCTAGCGATTCAGAATTATCATTGGTGTAGGGTATATTTGACGGTGAGGTTTATTTGTGCACTAATCACCCCCTTTAATCTCAAACAGCGATGTCGAGCTGCAATATTTGCGGCAAGGTGTTCTCGCAGCACGGCAACCTCAAGATCCACATGCGCATCCACAGCAAGGAGCGGCCGTTCGCCTGCACGACGTGCGGTAAATCATTCACGCAACTTGGTAATCTCCAGACGCACATGCACATTCACCTCGGGTCGAAACCTTTCGTGTGTGACATCTGTTTACGCGGATTCACGCAGGCAGGGAACGTCAAGAAGCACCGCGAGACGGTGCACGAAGGCAAGCCGCCTCTCCGCTGCGACATCTGTGAGGAGGTCTACGAGACACCGACCAAGCTCAGCATCCACGCGCGCGTTCACGTCCTCGACTACGACAATTCTACCCCGTCTAAATCATCGAAAACAAAACCCACGGCCGATCAAGTTAAGACTGGCGCGTCAACGCCGATAGGGGAGGTAACCCGTGGCTGCGACAACGCCGAAGGTAGCGATGGCGCTGATGCGGCTGAAAACACGGCGGTGTCGCCCGTCAAACGTACGGCCATCGCGTTTGATCCATCAAAGTTCGACATTGACTCCTGTAAGCGGCTGCGGCTTGCTGTGTATTACTGCACGCTGTGTAAAAAAACTTTCGATTCTGACTCCGAACTAACTCATCATCTCTCGTCGCATAAATAAAAGTCTCTTCCCCCACCCCTGCCCCGTTTACAGTTTCTGATAGCTCAACAGTCCTTATCCTTTTGTAAGTTTCCAAGATGGCCTGTGTCTGTAACCAACCTATACAATTTTTTTTTGTATCAACAAATCGTCAACACAAGCGTTTATAAACCTTAATTAGTGAGTCCACATAGCACTTCCAACTGATCACAGGCCACGAGTGTGCTCCACCCCCACTTGCATTTGATCAAAATTGTATAGGCCAATTTACATGATAATAGCTGGAGTCCAGTCCTTTTTTTTGTAAAGTGCCCTATGACCTTCACCCCATGTCAGCCCATGATCGTGTGTGGAGCCCATGATCGTGTGTGGAGCCCATGATCGTGTGTG
Source organism: Epimenia babai (assembly GCA_011762755.2). Classification (NCBI taxonomy): domain Eukaryota; kingdom Metazoa; phylum Mollusca; class Solenogastres; order Cavibelonia; family Epimeniidae; genus Epimenia; species Epimenia babai. The sequence continues at coordinate 2,932 of WURV02164162.1, forward strand.
GACCCCCTGCAATATAGTTTTGCAAGGGTTTCTATGCCTCTTGTTGCTGTGGTACGTATCTCCATGTTACTTTCACAATTTTAAATGACAATCGAGGAATAGATTCAGTAAGACAATTGGAATCTTAAGAAAAATTCACTCGGGACATCCACGAATCTTAAATCGTCATGAGATACCAGAGGATTCATACGCTGCGCTAACTATCATCCATTTCATCATCTCTACAAAATCATCATCTATCTCTAATTTAGTGGGTTGTACCTCTTTATCGTGTGACTGGGTAGACAGTAGACCCCGGAGTCTTGCCTAGCACCAGCCACGTGAATAAACGGAAGTCAACTGTCCTTACACGCTGATCCCCCTTGATAATAAATTCACCTAATAATACCCAGCAAGAAAAATAGTTGATTAATACGGAAACTGCAGGTGGGATCAAGTTATTCTTCAGTCGGTGAGACGGTGAGATGTGACCTTGACTTGTATGATAGGAGCTATTTTACAAATGATTCCAGAAAGCAGATATAATGTAACGATATCAGCATTGTATTGGGGTACACGAAACATTACAATAAGCCCCAGTATACCTCAAACAGTATGACACCAAGTAGGCACCAGTGTCTACAAAACTCTAGAGCTTACATTCGTTTTTCATTGAGTTCATTTGTCAAATATCACTTAACTAAATTGTAGTTTAACAGTTTAATGCGAGTACACTTTTATGTGTCGCTGTATCGCATATGTAAATATTTGTACCTTATGAGTTTATACCATACACGGTCGTCTAATAGCATTTAGTACATTAATATGTTTAAACCACCATACGAAACATTTAAGTTAGCAGGTCTGAACTTTGAACTATCTCGTTATAGCGGTATAACGCGAATGTGTGGCAAAGGCGTGTCTATATCCGAAATTTCATCTTCGGAAAGGGCAGTAACTCTGGCATGTATTTAAGGGCAGACTAATATCACGATATATTATTAATTATATTATAATTATTTTGGCTGTAATCGGAAGAGTATTCAAATATGTTGAGTGTACATTGCTGTGTTATGATGTGACAATGTCTAAGGACTATATTATAATGATGTAGTGAAGCCCCTGCCACGATACACGATTGTAAGATTTTCTGTCCTTAAGTCGTTGCGAATAGACCACTTGTACAGTACACTACAGTATATCGGCTTGTTTTAGACCGACAGCCATATTGAAATATCACACGTACGATGTACCTGACTGTGGGGATGACGTCAAGTTATGATTGAACCATTTTGGTGGGGTGTCGGAAGAATACGGAACAGTAGCTCTGAGCACCATAAACAAAGCTCATAGACAGCAACAGTAGCGCACTTGATCTACCATCTACCATTTTAGCGGGTGCGCGATTTATATGCATCGTTGTGATCTGCATGTTAGAGGCTAAGTACACATTCGGTGAGCACCCCGTCGTCTTAACAGGTGCCCATCGCCGACGTCGGTTCAAGAGGGAATCTTGTTGAATCGACGCTCGTAAGGGTCAGGGGTCATGCATAACGACAATTTCACAAACAACCCAAGCGCAGTCGTATTGAGAGTAGATATATATTTTATTTCCAGACAACTATTTATCATATGTATCAATAAATTTGCGGAGTACTAAACGTCAATTAAATTAGAAGTTGTTTCCCATTGTGTGGTACACAATGCACTTTTATATTACATATTTATGTGCATGACGTCCGTTCGCCGCTCTGTTGAGTTCATGAATCGTTCACTGGTGTGTTATGTCTTGACCGGACCTATTGTAATGGGTCAAATTTCATCAGAATATATCTCATTTCCCTCTCCTCCCACGCGCCATTACCCATCATATTCCTTCCCCGACTGTTCCGAGCTGCTAGGCGCCCTTTCAACCTACGAGGTTGATAGATAGTTGATAGATGGCTAAACTCGTAGAGCCTATTTCATTTTATGCCATACTTATTGCAAATTTTCTCTACCGTAAATTTTTCATATACACTGCTAAAAGGGTCAAAGGCAGCAAAATCCGTGCCTAACGACGAAAGCGTCATCAGACACGCTCGGGCTGTCGCGCTATGCCGGTGGGAAAAAACGAGCCTCCACGAGATTTGGTGTTCCGTCGTGTATATAAGTCGTCAATCATTTTTTCATTTGTTTATTTTTTAACGTGGATGGCATTTATTAAATAATACTATAAGGCATTTACACGGTCCGACGGCCACAACATATGTGCAAAAACTATATAACTAATCCAAACTATAATACAATATACAATAATATCCATATACATCAGATGTAAAATAGGATCATAGATTATCTGACGAGTTAAATATACAAGACGTAGGTGTAACACGTTATGTGTTAAGGTGACTAGTTCTAAAGTGGGAACATAGACAGTATGTAGAGATATACTGTTCCGGACAATGTGTTGGGGTAATTACTATAAGACGTTAGAGGCAATGTGTCGAATTTTTCAATATAAAACTTTCTAGACCAATTATTGCGGTAAATAGGATAAGACGCCATAAATAAATATTAGTCATTTATATACCCCTCCCCCACTCCATGCATGCATGCTCACAGGGTGGTCCACGGTAAAAAAATAATAAACATACATATTTTACAGTGAAAATGAGTAAATATATCAAGGATCCGCTTATAGATAATTTTTCAGTCTGGAGTGAAAAATTCCACGCGAAGAGAGTTGTTTAATATCGGGAAGTGCATTGAAGGTGATAGGTCCGAGATATGAAAACGCACGTTTCGTTACATTCTTGTTCATGCGAGGGAGTTCGAGATTGGATTTGGTTATTGAACCAAGATGAGAGTTACATTGATGATGGAAGGGTAGAACGTGCGAGCAGAGTTATCAGTTAATAAATGACGAATTTGTGAGAATTTCCTAATGTGATATATAACTTTGCGTTTCATGATATCGACATGTTTATTCCATGTTAGCGATGGGGTTAGGTGGATCCGTGGATGTCTAGGTATTTCCTGCAGTTGGTGAAGGGTGCTGGGTGATTTTCTTAGATGACTTGTAGCTAATTAACAGTCTCAATGGCTCTATTGGAAAGAAGCATTAGAGATGTTTTGGATGAATTTAATTTTGGAAGATTTGAGTTGTGCCAGTTTGCAACTATAGGCATAAGTAGGTTGGTCTTTTGAATAGCAGTCATCAGCGAATAAGTAGCATGGTGTATTTTCAGGTAAATCGTTGACAAATAACATTGATGGCATTTTATCATATCTCCACCATCGTGATATGTATTCCTTTTGCTTTGAACGTGGTACTGTTACCTAGAGTCCTAGACCATAGATCAATTGGTCGTGTCTGGCGGGTCTCCCTTGTCTAATCTCCCCTAAGATTGCCGTCGTCTTCAATCATATCATACGCTACAATAGCCGTCTAACGTAGTACTCTACTAGATCTCGATAGTTCGGGAGTTTTTTCTTGGTGACGCCCAATATCCCAAGTGTTTTCATCCTATAAATCGAGTGAGGTGTCTCAAATCTATCTTGGCATGTTTTAGCCAAGTGTGTTTTGATCTGCTGATTTACGTATAGTTGTATTGTTTTAAGCCTCTAGTGATAGTTTTAGAGTGGGGGTATCGTTTGGTAGCCGAATAAGATGTCCTTCCTATTCAATCGTCGATATTTTCGAATTTCACTCCACAGTCGTCATTTATTCCTTTAACTTTTTCATTTCGGGTCCAAAATGACATCGATTCGCACCGGAACGCAATCCCGCTTTCTTGCGCATGTCCAAAAATTATTATGGCAACCACAAAACAAATGGTGTCGGTCGTGTGTTTCTGAATGACAGCTTATTTAATACTTAAGCTTATCAATGAAATCCTTAGTTATGATAAGGACGTAATTGACTCGTAGTATTACAGTGCGGAAGTATTATATAGTTTGTTAACTATTTGAATTGTATTTTTTTCTATTATCGATATGTGCTGAATGTGAGAGTGCGCGTTTGTAAATTGTAGCGGGTCATAATTGTTTTGATTAACCCAAATAAAAGCTTATTTTTTATTATTTACTTACTAACTTTAATAATGACGCCTAATTCGGTTATATATCATGAACATAGTGCAAATATTCCTAGCTATAAAAACAAATTTTCCACACTTTTTCAATATAGGCCTATATATAAAATATCTATATACTTTCGGAGTTCTGTCTGCAAATTTAAAAGGGTTTTTGCTTTAATTGGATTTTTCATTATTATAATTAGAATAATCTAAAATATTATCTTAGTAAACTTATTATGTTTGTTTTGTTCACGGATATATGTAAAAACTGGTGTACCCAAATCCCAGCGATTTTTCAATCTCGAGATTTCAAGATAAAGATTCTGATGATATCAAGATCTCAGTATTATAGACCGCTGTTTTTTTTGAGTTTAGTCTTAATTATGGTTTTTCCCTAACACTAACAACAGTGCTATGCATTATTTTTGACAGCATCAATGGCCTAAAGACTATAATTAAACAATAGGACTAAAATTATACAACACAATTAGATAACGTAAGAATAGAATCATATCATAATGACTGAAGATACTAGTAGTTATGATTTTGTTAATTATCTAAATAAGAAAGAGGTGTTAATAATTAGGATTGGTAAAATCCATGGTTCCATGTGATTGACTTCTGACGTTTAGTAAACAGTTCAAATACATGACAAGTGATTTTTGATATATATTTATAATTGCAGCCCAAGAAATATCAAACTTTCAACTTTAATGTAGACTGTTCTAGGGATGTTGATAACTAAATTACCAGAAAAACAAATAGAAGTGGTTAATTGGGAGATTTAGATCACAAGCTTTCCATGTTAGAACATTCTTCATCACCATTCGAAAGCATGTGATCTATATCTCCGCAGTGAGCCATAAAGGTGTTACCACTTCTATTCGCTTTTATTTTAACTCACTTGACTCACTTTGACTCACACGGCTACCACAATGAGTTCTGAACTACCAGAATAATTTTCCTATGGGTGTTAGTAGGTCCTCGGTACATTGATCAGGCGAAGCAAATGAAATATTTCCATGTGGACATACTTTAATGTATTGTAGAGTTATCTCCTTGATTGAGTTGAAGGAGGTCTTCTATAGGATTTTCTTCGATTGTGTGAGTTTTGTTAAATCGTTTGCAGCTAGGATATCACCGAGACTACAAACACAATAAAGATACCGATCGATTGGGGACTGAATGAGCGCTTCATTATTTATAAAATCACGAACGATTTAGTGTAAATTAGTTTTTTATAGCTAAGTATATTTGTACAAAGTGACCGAATTATGGGAATTCCATGAGATACATTCTGATAATAATATTGTTCAATCAATGTTCATTATCAGGATGGTTCATCCGTCAAATGCATTGAAATTGAACACACATTAAAATAATGGACAATGGACATGACTCGATGAAAAGATTTCAATAACATTAACACTATGAAATGGTTGTCTTAATTACATCATTCTGCTTTTATTAATGTTACTTGGATTATTTAAAACTTAACCTAATTCATAATATCGCTTAACGCAGCCTGTAATCTGACATATTTTTCTCGCTATCCATATTTCGTTGGATGGAGGTGTATCATCCATAATGCCTGCTCTGAGGGATACTTACATGGATCAGCTTCTCACTGACTCAATCGGGGTGAGGCGATGTTTGCATCCTGTACATGTAGCTCCGATCTCATCACCACACAACTCTCTCCTCCACCCCCACCCACCGTATGCCACGGATACTCTCAATAAACGACCCGCATCTGGTTTGTCCTATTGTTTTAGTAGTAGCTAACAGTACAAAGGTAGGTAACTGTGTTGGTCTAATTGATAGTAACTATCAAACAAGGGCAATACCTTTTTATACACTAACTGGTTAATTGATCACGAGCTTTCGTATCAACACTATGCTTCATCAGTGATCATTGTCAGGTAATCAATATGTATCATCAAGAGCGGTGTTGATGCGAAAGCTTGTTATGAATAAACTAGTTAGTCTATATAAAAGCTGTCGCCCTGTATTTTTGCGTCAAACTGCTCTCTTAGAATTTAAATGGACATGCAATATGTGTATGACAGATCATCATGATATATTGAGATATCACATAATGTAAACACACTATGAAGTTCGCATTTTGATATCTACAGATAATCCACATCATTCGTTTCTAATTTTGTTAATGCCTTCCTGTATAAAATCATGGCTGTTTTACATTTTAGCACCAACAAGAAGGAGAATTATCCAAAGCAATACTCTACACAACAACCAACCACACCGGGCTGAACAAGCCTGGACACCAGCACCAACCATACCTCGTATCTCTAGCACCGTCAGGGCACCTTACGCAGGTTTCACAACCATAGTTTGTCACAAATTTAATTTAATCTTGACAGCAAACAGCCCAAGAACAGATTCATACAATGCGCAAATTGTGCACACTGATCTAACAATGTGACAAAATCAGATCAGCCACGTAAAATGTCAAAAAAGCACAGTACTTCTTGTTTTGTTTTTGGCAAAAAATAGGCAAATTTTCTGCATTCTATTAGCTAAGGAATAATCATTTTGACAGTTTTCTCATGATTAGTACAGTATGATTATTTACTGATTGTTTCATTGGCACCTGTTTACTGCAAGTTTTCATGCGACCACAGAACGACCTCATGACGGGGTATCCACATACGCACGTGTCATCGACCAAAAACCAGCTGTGCTCCAGTACAACTCCTTGAATGACCCCCATCTCAATGAGTACTTTCAGAGGAAGTTCGGTGCTATTTTATCAGCTAAAGTTAGTACCACTCAAGATCATCATCAGCCAAGTCACATGATACTAACTGATCATATTTTAATATAATGTTGACCCATGTGTGCTTCCTCAATTAAGCTACTGTGATCAGTGATTGAAATCTACAATTAAAGACATAAATTCTGTGAAAGTATGTCTAAATTGATATTAGATTAAAAGGTGCATTTCATAAATTTGCTTTTGTAAATATAGCCCTGTGTACATTCATTTTTGAATGTAAATTTCAATAATACGGTGATGATGTGTATCCCAAAAATGTGCCACTTTTTACAATTCTAAATTTCTCCAGTTTTATATAGGTCATGCCACGATGAGGCAGATATGGTGTGAGATATTAATTTTTTTCTTCGAAATTAAATATCACATGATCATAAACATTCACTTTAAAATAAAATTGAGCTAGTTCACCCTGTAGTATAAATCGCTACTGAATGTGTCTATTTTATGTACTTTTATTTAACCATCTTTCAGCATCCAAAACTTGTAGATGTGTGGAGTTATGGTAACAGAAGTTTGGCAAGCTCCGTTGCCCGCAGCAACAAGATTGGGGGAAGTGATGGTAAAAAGGGAAAATTCCTTGGAGAAGGGCCAGTCCTATACAAGATAGCTATGACCACGGGTGATAAAAAAAATGCCAGTACAACAGCTAAAGTGAGTGGCAGTTTACTGTTTAAAGTTTAATACTTGTTAATAACCCTGTTTGTGTTTTTGTGAGGTTGTCAGGGTGTGTGTATGCGTGTGTGTATGTATGTGTGTATGCATGTGTGTATGTATGTGAATGTGTGTGTGTACGTGCATGTGCATGTGTGTGTGTACATGTTATAAAAATCATTGTTACCTCAGGCTTTAGGGGGTTTAGCTGATGCATTTAATGATCTGTCAGAATGTATAGAACACATAGCTTGTTGTCTAATATTTAAGTCTCATGCCTTAATCAAATGACTGAAAAATATGTTTAGATAGCAGTAGCCTTTCTATAGAAGTATTCTGACTATGGAAATGGTCTCTCCAGAGAGCTGGTCTTACTATAGAAATGGTCTTTCCATAGACATAGTCTTGCTATAGAAATGTTCTTTACATAGAAATAGTCTTACTATAGAAATGGTCAGAGAGAAATGCATAGGAAAAAACCTATACCCCTGATGGGACTATAGGACTATAGATATAGGTTTTTTCCTGTGTATTTCTTTCCGGCTATTTATAGAACCACATTGGCTATCCTAAATACCATCCCATATAGAAATGGTCTTTCCATAGAAGTAGTCTTTGAATAGAAGTTTTTTGTGTTATTTATCTATTAAATACTCAGAAATCTTAAATTTGTGCTGATTTTAGGTTTTTATACAGCTGAGAGGAACTAAATCCAAAACCAACAAAACTCACCTCACTAAAACCACACAGAAAAAAGAGAGCGGATTCAGGTATGGCAGGGGCACCACTAACGTGTTTAAACTGAGAGCAGCAGAACTCGGGGAATTGCGCTCAATAGCTGTTGAGGTTTGTTTCATGTCAAAAATTCTCATTAGTCTCTCTCAAAAATTCTCATTAGTCTCTCTCAAATATTCTCATTAGTCTCTCTCAAAAATTCTCATTAGTCTCTCTCAAAAATTCTCATTAGTCTCTCTCAAAAATTCTCATTAGTCTCTCTCAAGAATTCTCATTCGTATCTCTCAAAAATTCTCATTAGTCTCTCTCAAAAATTCTCATTAGTCTCTCTCAAAAATTCTCATCACTGTTTCTGAAAAATCCCTAACACTGTTATGTAAAATTTCGATCATTATTTATGAAAAATGTCTATCTGTCAGTATGGAAGCATGCCCATTACTTTTATAGGAAAATTCCCACTACTGTACTAGCAGAAACTCCCCACTAATGTTAACGGAAAATCCCCATTTTGTTTATAGAAAAATTCCCATAGCTTTGTATGGAAATCCCCTTTTTGCACACAGTTATTTGAAATTCTTTATCATATTAGTTGTTTTGGTATTTGACTGGTGTGATGCGATTGCCACATGTTATCTCTATAAACTAGACTACACGGCTCTACACTGTACCAAAGATTTTTGATTCACTTGTGCAAGTACGATGGTGGACACATTTTTTGTAGACATCTGCAACTAAGAAACAGGAAGCGTGGTTTTTACAGGAAGTCGAGGTCATCAACACAAAAACGAAGAAGTCATGGCTGTTTGTGTGTAACCAATGGTTGTCTTTATATCACACGGACGGGCAGGTCATGCGAGAGCTGTATCCAACCAAATCTCACAAAACTGGTGTGTTGTGTGCTCATTGGGTAATGTTATAGCACAGTAGGTACAGCACCACTCCACGATCAAAAAAGTGGAACGTTGCAATCCTTAGCAATGCCAATTTTTGTTGTATTCCTGCGAATGTGACTTTAACTCCCATTTTTCTAGTTACTTCAGCCATCAGTGGGTCTGCGTTATATTTATTCATGACAACATTCATTGTATGGCACACTGGACTCTCTCACAGACCTCCGTTTTCTAATGACATATTGTAAAACAATATTGGACAAGCTGATCGAGTGTCTGTAAAGTGTGATATATACATGTCACACATAACTCCATCAAGGGGGTATAACCAATCAATTGGTAACTTTTTCATCAACCCAACAATTTTACCTGTCTATCAAACACATTTTTTATTTTATATACCCCATATATAGTTGGCGCCAGTTCTGTAGTGGTTAGACGCGCTGCCTTTCATGCGAGAGGTTGCGAGTTCGAACCAGCACAAACCAGGGATTTTTTCCCGCTCCTTCCACAATAGGAAATAAGCAAGATTTTCATGCTTGAATATTGAGAAAGAATTGTCATGGAGTGGTTTATTATTAAAAAATATCTTAGGGATATAACAGGGCAATATCGTACATACGCACAACATTTAATTATAAAATAGCACCGAAACCTCGCCTTTTCCCTTTTTTCCACTCACCATTTGACCTATGACGCTTTTACTTGGTTCCTGAATCGGTGAATGTGTCTGCCTGTGTGTATGTGTGTGTGCGCGCGCGCGTGTATGTGCTTACATGTTACTGACATATTTATTGATTTGTTGATTTAGTGATTGGTGATCCTTTAGTGATTTCATACTTTATATAGAAGGAGGTTCCTTGCAGAAGGTATTGAGTGTAAATCTTTGATACATCATCAAAGTGCAAAAATATATTAAATATATAAACCAACTGTCAGGGATATCGTCGCAAATCTTTTGCTGAGTTTTTTTTACGTGGTTTTTGTATGCTTCCCCTATTTCTCTAAAACACATCTAGGTGGGCCATTTTGAACAAGGAAGTAACCCTGCGATTTCATTGGTCAATCCACTCGATACTTATTGCAGTGCAGACATTATATAACTGAGTACATCTGGCAAAATACCAAGTTTTTCAATAGGCCCTTAACAACACTCGGTATATTATGATGAGTACGTTTACTTATTCAATAAATACTTACAATAATGAATATATCGACATGGGAGATAACCACCAATTGTACTTAGTACTTTCTTCACGGAACCTACTCATATACAGTCACCTATAATTTATGTTTTTTAATCTAGTGTTCTCGGACCAATTCTTGACCCCATGTATACCATTACAATGGGAGGCGTAATTTAAATTCATGGACTGGATCATATGTTCTACGCTGATGATACCCAGCTTTGGCTACCTATTTACACTAAGGACTCCCACTCTCTAGAATACTCTCTTGCAAAAATACCAAATGCCTGGATGATATATTCGATTGGATGACTGCAAATGAACTCAAAATTAATCCAACAAAAACGGAAATTTTACTTATCTTCGCCTATTGCCTTTTTCCTCTTGACATCTCCGTAACTATCAAGGCCACAACCATCATTCATCTGTACGTTCTACTCAATCAAACGCTTCACTTAGTCTCATTGGTCCCCGTACGAAACGCGAAGTTTCGGCGACCGTGCTTTCTACGCTGCTGCTTCTCGCATTTTCAATGATCTTCCAGTTAAAATATGACAATGTTAAAGTATAAATCAATTTACAAGTCAACTAAAAACACAATTTTTTAATCAAAGTTTACAACTAATAGATTATCAAGAATTATCGTTATCATCGGCTCTTTACCATAGTTTTGTGTTCTTTATCTACAAATAACACTGGTTCTGATGTATACAATAATATTTAAGATATTACTTATAGCAACAATTGCGAAATATCGCAATATGTGATAAAATATGTGTTCATCTGGGTGATTAGTACAGCCTTTTTACTGTAGTTATTAGTTTAGGAAGCTCATTGTTTTAGTTTTAATGTGTGTTAGTATCTGACGATGTTTAGGCCATATCAATGCTTCTAAATAGTGTATTTATTGATGTAATGTGTCTTAGACAGCAACGCTATTAGTGCACCTTTTCCTATTGTTGAAATTTTTGCCAGCTTGACTTGCTGTCAATATTTATATAATTACTAGAAATCTTAGTAGTTCTTAATTCGCAGATTCTCGAATCCATCTTAAATGTCTAAATTAACAAAACAACGAATACTTTTCAGTATTCTAATGCTATTTTAACGTAACATTTGTCTCTCAGTCACTCATTTTGATCTTCGAACCGATCTTTATCCGCCACGTGTCGTCTTGTTGCAGAATACGAAGTTGTCACGGTAACGGGGGATTGCAAGGGTGCTGGGACAGACGCGAATGTTTACATTTCATTGTTTGGTAAAACTGGAGTGACACCAAAGATTCTCCTACGTAATAACAGCCGTAGCTGTTTTGAGAAGGGCTCTAGTGACATGTTCACCGTTAAAGCTATCTCCGTCGGACCTTTGGTCAAAATACGCATCGAGCATGATAACACCGGCTTTGCTCCTGGGTGGTACCTAGAAAGGGTGAGTACGGTGATTTCTTCATTCAATAAAGGATGCCTTGTACTTTAATCTCTTAATGAAGCTTGTCTTGTACTTCAGTCCCTCGATTAAGCCCGCATTGTACTTCCTTTAATGCATGAAGCATGTTTTTTACTTCAATCCATTGATGAAGCTAGCCTTGTACTTCCATTACTCGATGAAGCATGCTTTGTTCTTCAATCCATTGATGGAGCTAGCCTTGTACTTCCTTTACTCGATGAAGCATGCTTTGTACTTCGATCCTTTGATGAAGCTAGCATTGTACTTCCATTACTCGATGAAGCATGCTTTGTACTTCAATCCATCGATGAAGCATGCCTTGTACTTCAACCCCTCGATCGAGCTCGCCTTGTACCTTATTTACTCGATGAGGGATGCCTTGTACTTGATTTACTCGATGAGGGATGCCTTGTACTTCATTTACTCGATGAGGGATGCCTTGTACTTCATTTACTCGATGAGGGATGCCTTGTACTTCATTTACTCGATGAGGGA
>WURV02164173.1:0-15174 GCA_011762755.2 Epimenia babai
CTTCGTGCACCTCCTTTCGACACGTAATTACATTCTCATAAATATACTTATGTCGACGCCATATTAGCAGATTCTGTCTACATATATTATTTTTTTCGACAAATGTGTTTTAAAGATTGTGTTGAATAAAATATTTGACTTTGACTTTGAAGAAATATGACACCCTTATTTTGGTCATGCTCTCCGACTGAGTCGCCTGTCTGTCAAAAGACGTTTTGATAGCAATAAGATGTCAGTTTGTTACGAATTTAGTAGACTAGCATAATCTTCATTTATATACACACACACACACACACACACACACACACACATATATATATATATCTATGAAAAAATAAGCGTTCCAAGTTTAATATAGCTTCCGTAATTCTAATATGAAAAATTTCGAATTCAAACAAAATACTGTGATTAATCAGGAAGCAGACGCTGAAAATGACGTTAGATGAGTCACGTGATCCGATGACTTGCGTCAAGCAATGTGCAGATATATAATGAATAAGATTAAGTTGTGTTTTTCTTTGTTAATTTTTAAGGACAATGTTACAGGACTTGACATTTATGCTGGTAAAAGGCATTTTGCTAGCAAGACCCACCTATATGCGGGCTAGCCCTATGTAACATTCACGAATGTTTATTGAGAATGCTATGAAAGTACTCTACTGAAATACACATTATATTATACAAAATTGTTCGGTTTGAAATTTCACACGATGAAACTTATCAAGGCGAAGAAGAAAATGTCAGCGACAATAAAATGTTATGGTCTTACGTTTACCTTTAACTGTCATTACATAACAAGGTTCCATTTCAATTTATGAGTTTACTTACAAATGCATATGTCTATCCTGATATGGAAGTCCTCATTGGTTATTTGCAATGAATAATTATACGGATGGAATTTACTCATGAAAAATGTGATTTTGTATAGAGGCCATGATTGGTGTAACACATTATTTGATTACATTATCTGGGTAAAGAAAAAAGGAAACAGACGAGGATTTGGTTACTACGGTATAATAAAATGTTAGTGGCACGAAAAATATTGCCATGCCATATGGTATTGATATTTTTCTGTAACATCATCCCGCAACAAATATTTTTCAATACTCAAGCATGAAATCTGGCTCATTTCCTATTATGGAAGGAAAAAATCCTCGGTTCATGTTGGTTCGAACTTTCCACCCTGCCCATGAAAGGGAGCGGTTATAACCACTGCACCACTGGTACTGACCGTAGCGCCAATAGGGACCAAATAGAGATGTCGCGGTAGGACCAGGGTAAAATCATTTGGATTGGCGCAAAAATCTATGTTATCGAATGGTAGACTCCTGAGGTTTACAGACATGACAAGAAATTATGGTTTAGCATGTTTGACTTTGAACGGTATTCCTTGTACTCCCTGTATTCCTTATACTCTTTGCATTTCTATTTAGTCATGGTAACCATAAATGTGTAAGGAGTCATGTATTGGGAGGGGACTAGAATCAAATAGAATTTCATTCCATTTCACTTAAGTTAGGCTATGATTTAACTTAAATGTATTTTTTGTTATGCAATATAATTAGTTATTTCATATCATTTCATCTAACTGTTGTGTTAGGCTATGATTTACCTATATACACTTACCATTGTGTTATACAATATAATTCGTTATCACATGAAATGTATATAGGTGCCTTAGAGACACTAATTATTAGAGCGCCTCCAAAACCAATGTATTATTATTATTATTATCTTCGTTACAGATTTCTAATTGCACCCCAATATAATAAATCAACACAACCGTTGATGGATGCCGTTCTGGCAATGTCAATAACTATGCCTGTCAAAATAATGGTCATACAAGTGTCAGTATTATTAACTCGATAATGTTAACTAAATTAAATATTTCGATATTTATAAATTGCACACATTTATTGAATAGTTGAACTATGAAAATTTGTGTCGAAACATTTATAATAAAATGTATTTATTAGTGTGTGAGCGATGCATAATAAAATATGAAATTTTTAACTCACCCAACATATACAACTTGTACAATGAAAATAACAATGATTAAGTTCGCCGGAGTGCCTCCTCTTAAATTACGATGTATTAACGGAGTTTTCTCCCTGACTTATTGAATGTGCACTTCAGTCGGATTTTACTCTATGGGGTCAATCTTGTTAAATCGTTTGCTGCTAGTATATATATTACTTAGTGTACAATGAAAATGAAAGTGTCGATCAATTGGGGTTTGAATGAGTTTCATTATAGCATGGAGGAACCGACTTGCGATCACCTTTTTGAATAATCTATTTTGCAAAAATATATGTCTAAAGGTTTTTGATAATATCACAATTAAGAATTGACTAGTTGATATTAACTTATGACAAACTAAAATTAGCCGTTTTGACGTCACATTTGATGTACGCACATCCTAATGACGTAGATGCTATGACTTCCAAAAGGATCGATTTGTGGTTCCGATCGAATTGCGATTCCTCTACGCTATATAATACTAGGGAAGATTTACTGTAAAGTGGTTTTTATAACTAAGACCATTTGCATTAAGTGACCTAATTATAGTGGTTCCATCTATCTACAGTAACTGTATCGATAACCCTGAAATAGATGGCTATCCTGATAATTTTTGTCAATTATGTAAGTCATCAGCAAGGAGGAACCAACTTTCGATCACCTTTTTAAATAAACTATTTTGCAAAAACATACATCTGAAGGTTTTGATAAAATAACGATTAAGAATTAACTAGTTGAGACTAACTTACTACAAACTAAAATTCGACACATTGACGTTACATCTGATGTACACACATTGATGTCACGATTTCCGAAAAAAAATCGATTTGGAGGTTCCGATCGAATTGTGGTTACTCTACGTTACTAAAGATCTACACTAAACAGTAAAATTTTGCAATATTATGGGAGTACACAGTAGTTATGGTGTACGTAGTTAGAACAGGTGCATAAAATAAAAGAGGAAAAATTACGTGCCTCGCTGACTCACTGTAAAAAACAAAAGAAAAACTTCTTTACTAGGCGGCCTCGTATTTTAAATCTAAGACAGTAACTTAGTAAGACTGGGAGTAATGACCTAGGATGCTATATGGTTGAAAACATACAAGTTGCATAAAATATATACTACTATACTATCGCTATGTAAGCGGTATTAATTACAAATATTTTATTTAGTTTTTTATTACCTTGCCCTACGATTGAAGCCCGATCGTATTTGCGGCTTTCCGAAAAATGAACGTTACTGTTCTGAGCGAAGCCGCTGTTAGTCGATCACGTGATAGTCATGTGAATTCCCATGCACGTGATTCATTATCACACGAAAGTCACGTGATTATTTTGCAGTATTTTTACGACCTGTGGATCCGAGTACAATAGTACGTGTACTGCCCAAATGATTGAGCTCGCCCTTCAGTCTTTATGTGAAATGCTTATTTCTTTTGAAATTTGTATAAGTATGGCGACAATAGACAGGTATTTTCATTGTTTATGTTTGTGTCATTGTCTACCTGACAGTGTGGTTATGATTAAGGTATTATTCCTCCAACATTGAATTCAAAAATGTCAACAAACCTTCCACCTGTCCAATGATTGTACAAATAGGGTAGGTTGTCTAGTTCCCTATAAGATGTGAAAACATTCATTTAATTTCCCGAAAACGTGCAGTAAGCGGCCATGCTGAACAAGCCTATCGAATGATGATGAGAAGTCAACGTGTGCGGCTAGACGCAGTTGAAAGTGGCGATAACTGCATGATACCGAGTCCTTCCAAGACAGAGGACGAGGTGATGCTCGAAATGTGGTCGGTGTCGTTTTATAGTGGAATTGTACACAATAGTCGTTAAGTGTAGTGTTTTGAATGGTTGAATAAAACAGTAAAGCAACAATTTGTGGGCCGTAATCAAAATGTCAAAATCATGAGGTCAAAGATTCAAATGGGTGCAATTTTGCAACTAACCAATGCAAAAACTAAAGATGCAAATGTTTCAACGGTAAACTTAGGCGCAATAGCATTTGCCATTTAAGCTTAGGTTGTAAGAACAGGTAATGTTATGGCTTTTGCTATGCTTTTATAGTGTACCTATAATTTTGTTATTTCTGGTGAGTAACATTTTGTAGATGTGATGATGCCAGATTTGCAATGATGCAGAGATACACGTGTGTGTGTGCGTGTGTGCGCGTGCGTGCGCGCGCGCGTGTTCGTGTGTATGCGCCCGTGACCTGGACGTACATGATAATGTTTACCTTATGCGGTTTCGTCAGGTAAAAAAAATTCTGTATTTATGGAATTCAAATCATCAATTGCATCACCTAGGCATTACATGAAATGATTACAGTGATTTTTCAGGCATTACATGAAATAACTGCAAATTTTAGTCATCACGAGAAGTGACTGGTGGTATCGGTGATTTCATGAAATGACTGGAAATTTTTAGGCATTTTAGGCATGTATTGACTGATTTCACTTATTGACTGTAACTATATACCTCAGATATTCGGGGACATACAGACTTAAGATAAATCTTCATAGGGCACGTATGAGCCAAAAATGTACACGGGATTATCAGCATCCACACTCATAACGTGGTCGAACCACTTTGTCTTTCTATATTGTATCACTGACTAATTTCCTACCTTACCTCCGATAGTCTCATGCGTATGAGACCTTTTCTTATTAACCATTTTGTGGGAGAGATCTCATTTTACAAGCTACTATTTTGGCAAACATTTCATTGTACCAATGTCCATCTTTGGCACTCATAGTGTAAGAGTCATGGTTGAAGGAAATATCAAGATTGTTGGCTTTTATCCATATTAATAAAAAAAATCTTAACTATGAATATGGTCTACTGGTACCCACATAAGATACCTTTTGACTGTATTTGACAAATAACAGAGTTATGCGTGGAATTTATAATTATACTTAATGTTTGTTAGCATTATTATAAAAATTGACAGCTTTTAAATTTAGCTCGCCGATAGAGTAAGTGCAAAATTTCTGAGGCCATCATGACCACGATCACGAGAACAACCGATGACCACGTGACCTTGAACAGTCAGTTGACAGCTTTTGCATTTAGATCGCCCAGTAGTGTACCATAGTATCTAATGACGTACATGAATATGTTGTTAAACCCACCTCTCAATCGATTTTCCTACATTATGCATATATATTATAAAACCCGATTAAGCAAGAGGCCACTCGACCACGATCACTGGAACAACCGATGACCATGTGACCTTGAACAGTCAGTTGACAGCTTTTGCATTTAGATCGCCCATTAGTGTACCATAGTATCTAATGACGTACATGAATATGTTGTTAAACCCGCCTCTCAATCGATTTCCTACATTATGCATATATATTATAAAACCCGATTAAGCAAGAGCAAGAAGCCAACTTGACCACGATCACTGGAACAACCGATGACCACGTGACCTTGAACAGGATTCCAGCCTAAGCAATGATTGACTGAAGAGTTTGCGCATATGAATAATCTATGTACTCTCAAATATTATATGTTCAGCTTTTCAGGTTTCTCTAGGACGCCCAGTACAATACTCTGCACAATATCACATCAGTGAAAAAACAACGCGATATGATCGACCAAAAATAAAAGCTCGTTCAAATTTATGTTGCGCAGTAAGGTCTAAATAGGGCACTGTAGATAATTAAATGTAAACTATAATAATATATACACGAACCTGAGTTTTAACTAACAATAAATACTACAAATGACAATTTTTATTACTCAAAATATATTTTTCATCATTCGCTAGTATGCCTTTTGTTAAATAACATGCACCATGTAATCTTGGACATATCTGATTGTCCAATACGCTAAATTCACAATTATTCACACCGAATGCGAAACGAGCGAACGAATGCCCTGTATCCTTTTTGTCATAGCGGAATCCGTACACTGAAACCGTAGAACACGTAATATTTCATAAAAAAGTGAGGGAACATCATCTCGTAACCGTTTGTTTTATGTCGACATGGTGTTTTTGTCGTGGATCGAGTGTGGATTGACAGATGAAGAGTCGTTCATATACATACAATACGTCTTTTATCGCGAATGTTACATATACTACTGGACCGTCGTCAACCTCTACGTTCGCACGTGTAAATTTTAGATGTCGGACAACCGCATTCGCGTCAACAAATAGATTAGATCTCTTCGGTCATTCACCTTGTATGAATAGACGCTTACAAGAGTCATATAGGTAGTCGAAGGAGGTCAAAGGATATGGAAGAGAGGCAATATAGGATTTCAACACGGCTTCAAAGGCGGTCAGGCCTGTCGTCACATGTGAGGGGCCAACACCAAGACGTGAATTGACAAAGGGAAATAACTGTAAATGTAACTTTTCATGCCACAAGAATTACTACCCTTCGTGAGTTTTTGGCCCCGATTGCAATAGTGGATTCACAAGGATGTCTAAAATAGTGAAATTACTTTAATACAATGTAAATATACCGTAAAAAACTTCGTTGTAACGTTTTCATAGATGTTATACTGTTAAAGACGAGGTAGGTCGTAATGTCAAAATGTTTTACGGGTTCACGATCAACCAGATACTGTTAATCCATAATTATAAACATACAAATTAGAATTATTTCCAAAAAAAACTATACGAAAATAATGCATTATAATAAATTACAAAGTGTTTCAATTAAAATGCAAATTTATGCAAAGATTAAATGGTCGAAGACAAGGTAGAAAACAAAATCAACCAATGAAAGTAAAAGTTACATTTAAATAACCCTTCAAAAACAAACGCATCGTTCTAGATTTGGTCACCGAAACTGATCTTCTGATCTTCGAATTGCTGAATACGACACATAAAATAATAATTTATATAATTTCAGGAATTTCGCGTATTAAGGTAAAAGGCGGCAATGTACATGATGACGTTCTTTCACAACCCGGTCGATGTAAAGATGCAAGATCCCCCTTCCCCCTTTAATGTATGGCCCAAAGTGATATTAAAACGTGAAAAATAAACCAGAAAATGCATAAAGTATAAGAACTAGATAATGTACAGAAAAATATAAATATGATACAGGAAATGCGAACTGCAGAGTGTATGGCAAGTTATCAGTAAATTTAGTAAATTTCTACCACTTGATGCAAGTTTCTTCTTGCGCGCACGATTCTAAATCATACGAGGGGTTGATGCACAATTTCAGTTGATGCACGATGCGATATTGTGCAATCACCGAGAGAAGGATATTATTATACCCGTTGTCCGAGAATGCGTACATCGGCTACGCGCAAAATATGGGAGTGCATGTCCATGGGGAATAGGCCATTTGTAAAGGTACCAATATTGAAGAGGTATATTTTGAGTGAAACATATCAAATAACAGAAGAGAGGATCCTGAGATGTCTCAAAAACGGAAAATAAAGATGGTAAAGGTAGAGAACAACATTTATAGACCGCGAGTATCTCAGATGCGGTTTACAATGAATGTTTATAGCAGATATATTCGACCCATAATATAAAATAAAAATACACATAATCTATTATCATACACTGTCCACTTTAGCACTAAAATACTATCATACATTACGCCGTTGGGAATTTTGTGTAAGATTATTATACTCCAAGAATCTCTCGAACGAGCCGTCGGCTGTTACATAGTTATCATATAACTATATTATAGTTGTATTATATCCGTTACTGTATTTTATTCATAATCATAATGGACTTTTGGAGAACTAGGGCCCATATCATCTATTATTTTATAAACCGTTTTCTGTATGTATGTAGCATGTCAGACCAGGATGGGGGTCCTAAAACCATATCGGTATCATACCGATTTACTAATTCTAAGTTCTAAGTGTATATGCCACGGCGTATAAATTATACAATTAACGCAGTGCCCGAATAGTCTGTCATTATGTTAAAGATCAAGTAATATTTTTATACAAGTTCACATACAAGGATCGATCGTTTTCGTTTCGCACCACGTTTATAAATTTAAAAATCGTGGTCAACTGTCGCTTTACTTTTTGGACTCCTAACCGCGCTCTCTTCCCGCGAATAAGATCCTTAGATATTTTGGACGTCGTTTCGACCATCACAGGGAACTTAAAAATGCAACGAGAGGTCATCTAGCTAACTGGAACGAACCAACATCTCTACAAACTCGATTTTCTGCACACGCAAGTAAACTGTTTATGCGCCTTATGATTAAAACGACGAGTCCAAGTAATGGGCTCAGGGTAACTACGCAGGCAGCGAGCCCAGGTAGCGACTAAAAGAGTTGATAGAAATATATGAGAATTCTAGACACTGATATAGAAGCAGTGACTTTATACTATAAACACCAACGGCTATAAGTCTAAAAAGACCCATTCACCATGTGCATGCGTCACTAAAAAGGGAGGTAATCCACAGAGTCAGCCCTATCGATATATCGATATTTTAGTTCAGTACACTCCGCACGTAAAATGGTTGTCATTAACTACAAACGTTTTTGTCAGTAAAATGTAAACAAAAAAATTCCCAAATCGTGTATTGTATAAATGTCTCCCTTTCGTTTTATATTTTGATAAACGATTTCGATTTCCAGTATGTCTACATCGTATTCAGTAGGAATTCATTCGATTGACAGCGATGATTGAAACTTGAAACGAGATGTATGTAGTCGAGATGAAACTTGAAACGAGATGTTTGTTATTAATGCGCGAGTGATTATTAATTCTGATTAGCTCGCTCTTTCAATAGACACGGCATCATTGCCTCGCGGTAAAATCGACTTACAGCGAAATTCACGTAGACCGTCATTGAGTGATTTACCAGAGCGAACTTGTTCGTGATGTAAAAGAGGTCTGGACTAGTGACGACCTTCTTGATATACCAGATGTAGAGGAGACATGGAATGGTGCAAAGAGCATGAAGGATGGCTAGCGGCAACAGAAGGAGCACGGTCGTCTTGGCTTTGGCGTAAGTACCTCGTATGGCTTGGTTATCGCCCTTTTCTCCATCACTCAACATTCGTTTGTGTTTGCTGTAACTGAGAGCAAAACTCGCGCAAATCCCGGCTGAGAGAACGGTGAGAATGCAATCAGGTCCGAGACCGTTCATGACCATCATCGTGGTGGAATAAGCCATAGCGATATTGGGACTGATCGGAAAACACTTCGATCTAATAACACCGGGACCGATAGCATGTCGAACAGCGCGGTGTGTCCAAAACACATGTAATTGCAAGGAAAATACAATTAGCAACAAGGCGGAACATACGCTGAAAGAGAATACGCGGTTGTCGCCCTTGACTAGGTGAAGCGGCATAATCAGTCCGTATAGCCTGTAGCCCGAGAGAGTGACGAGAACCCAACTAGACGATACCATAGACGAGTGAGTGAGCCAAATAGATACACGACAACCCAAATCGCGATACGAAAATATATGCATATCAAGAAAGTATTCTCCTAAATCCTTATTTTCCATAAGATTCTGTAATAAATCCATAAATCCCATATAAAGAAAGAAAATAAACACGGCCGACTTCTGGTGCAGGCGTCGACAGATTATGGTGACGACGCAGAATAAATTTCCAATAATGCCAAGAACTATAAAGGTGGGAATTATGTACTTGATACACGGGCCCATCCACGTTTCCCGAAAGAAATCATGCCACACTAAAATGTGTGAATAATTATATTCTTGGTTATGGCTGTAGTTAGAAAATTTCATATTGGACATGTAAACACAGGGACGAGTTATCTATGTCGTTATAGTACGCGTTCTTAAAGACAGTACGCAGCGTTTAATAAGACTATGTGATGATTCAAGAACCAAAAATGTCCACTACACGGAGTTTAGTGTCAACGCGTGAGGAACATATATTGTTAGGCGTATTAGTATGTTGCTTTATTAAGAACTGTTTCGTGAAGGTCTTCGAGCATTCAAAACTTGGAGAAATAAAACTATACTGGTGGAACCCAGATTAGTATCTTTATACGCGATACGAATATGAAATATAAGCCGCGCCGAGCAGAAAGCAGCACAAAAACTATATCGATGTCTACGTACATCGACAGTGACGCGGGCGGTTAGCAGTTTATCGACAGTTGCCACGACACTCGGCTTACACTGTTTTGAAATACTCACTGTTAACGAACAAAGAATGATTAAGTATAATTTTCTCTGGTTAGATCTCAATTCCGGGGCATGCCAGTAATTATCTTCGATTTTCAAATTACGACAAAATCAGCACAGTCATACATTATTGGTTTTAACAACGCCTAATGACTGCATTAAGAATGATGAACCATATGAAGAAATTACTTTCGTAGACTTAATTAATAATTTCGCGAACTCGAAACTCTCAATGATTACTTAATAGGCTTAGCATATTCATTAAATTACATTGAAAGATTGTTAAAATATTACCCTTTAAATTAGGGAAAACTACTGTAAATGCGATACTCTGCGTATGCATAATATTTGATTAACTTGCACTTTGGCTAATAGGCTGGGTCCAGAAAGAAGTAAAGAAGGGGATAATAGAAGGATCCAATTACAAATTTACATTAAGGTAAATTACTGAAACATATTGCGGACGTTGAGAATTCTCTTTGCCGTGAAGTGACTATGCTAAAGTACCGAAATTTCCCTCCACAGTGCGCTCTAAAAAAACCACACAATTTAAGTTAATAGTAAACGGGGTGGTAGCTATGGCCGTGGATCGTTACTATTTTAAATTCAGTCCATGTTCATATATCTGTTTAATTATTAAATTATTTTCGCTAGGTTGTAATGCAGCGTGTACTGTGTAAGCAATGTCACAGACATAGAGGTTTGCATTTGTTTAGTTCACAAGCACTATAATCGGGACACATTGAACGAGAATGGAAATATTAAATGCGTAATAGGTAAGCTTGATCGCGATAGCTACGGCCCGAATAATCTCTCCGCGATATGGATGATGGTCGGCTGTAGAGGTCGAAGTGAGCCGCGATATAATGATAGCCTAAGCATCGCTTGTTAAAGAGTATAACGCTTCGACTTAGCATGCAAAATATGTAGTCAATACTAAGAGTTGATTACGTTATTGTCATATTTTGGTAGGGTGTGTTGAAACTATTCTTAAATTTCACATAAAAATGCGAAGAAATTTGAAACAGTAGGCTCAAAATGATTCCAATTAAGTGACATTTTCTCGTACGTAAAATAAACTGTTGAAACGAATCTTTATAAATAGCAGCTTATCACTAAGTACTCATCGGTCTTGCGATAATGGATGGTGCGGTGCGCTCTCAATGATATCGCTATACTGTATTTAGCGGTTCACGGCGCCTTGGAATGTATGGCCGATATTTCTTCGAATTAAACATTTGCGTTTTGACAATTTTCAAATATAGTTTAACAATACATTCCGGATAAATTTGTAAGACAACCTGCGACTGTGTTTATATGATTCGAGTCAAAAAGACACGTGTCTCATCAGGTTTTTTTCTGTGCATTTCTTTCCAACGTGTGCGTTTGTCAGCGTGGTAGGTGAGGCATACTTTCTCAGCGCATATTACCAGTGTTGCGACGAATAAATTATAGGCTTCAATAGCATGACATATGGTTAAGTCGGCTAGAAAAAATGACTTATACCGAAAGACACATTTGGTATTGCTCGGGATTTTTTCAATAATTGATGACCCAGTTCTTATACCAGTGCTCCACCGAATGAACTATTTTGTTCCACCATAATGATCACATTTAATGTCAAGTTATTTCCATAACGCAAAATTAAAATTCGTTCTTTCCGCATGCGCGTTACACACACGCACGCACGCACGCACGCAGGCACGCACACACACACACACACACACACACACACACACACACAAGGACAAACACGCACGCATGCGCGCGCACACACACGGAGAGACATTGGGACCTCTTCTACTTGCTATAATGCAGGATTAGATAAAGATTTGTACGGTGAACAGTTACTCATTACTGTGATAAGTTGTTATTATTAGGCTATCGCGCGACGTATGCGGATAGTATTGCCATTAGATATCTTAATGTAGTCAAAAGTTCATGTTCCTTCTACATTCTTCGTTAACTTTCAGAGTCATATTTTTATTTTCCAAGCTATCCGCACAAAAAGTGAGATCCATCTCTTATACCGACAAAGGTAATACTGGATGTACCGGTATCCAAATATGCGATAACTAAATAGCATCATTTTTATACCATAAACCGCCATCGTTTTTAGTCCATGGCTAGGTAATGCTACAAAAAAATGTTATCGACAATAGTGAGATCGCCTACAGAATTGTTTTTTATTTTAGTGGATAGATCCTTCAAGGACGTCAACCTGAATGTCGTCTGCATCGACAATCGGTTTTACTTTCATTTTTAAGTAGCTAACTTCCACGTGAATTTTATTTTTTATTTTACTCTATAAATAAGCCTATTATGTGGCTGTTCTTTCGAATAATGCAGATTGCCCACCTCAGAATGTCTTTTTTCCTTATAATTAATAATATCCCACGAAGAGTGACCAAACAGGTTTTGTATATAGAGATATACTATAGTAGAGATTAAACTATACTCTTGTCTCGGATAGCCTATTATTTGACAGCAACTATAAAAAAATATGTAATGAATAAATAAATAAATAAATTAAGTGTTTAAAACAATAGCGACCATTTCGTCCGAAGTTTAAGTTCTTCAAATTAAAAATTAAATTCTTCAATTTTTTGGTAGCGTAATTTGTATTATATTTATAATTTATATACGAAATCACCAACTGTTAGTGTGTAACTCGCCTGATTTGTCGTTGTGATTCTGTCCAGCAGCATGGTGATGATGATGATTAATGATTACGTGAATAACTCTTTGACGATTTGGTCAATTTAATGGTGATGCGTGTATCACCACAGAAGTAATAAAATAAGATGACACTACAGTTTACACTCTGTTTTCCCAGAATTTTCTTCATTGTAACCAAAATATAGTAATGTTTGATATTTATCAAATATCCAATTATCTATTGTTTTCTGTGGCAAGGTTATATTAACAAAGGACCACCTTAACACAATTTTAAAATTCAATATAACCATATAATAATGATTCATGACTACAACAAGCTGTGAACAAAACAAGACGCGTCAAACACGGGACATCAACAGAACGCACCAACTCAATATAACTTTACTGTTACAACATTGATATTGGGATATTACTGCTACAATTAAAACCTTTTAGCCGTTAAAATGTAATTATCAAATATAAACTCATTCTTGATTCCATATTAAAATCTTTCAAACAAATTTGGACATAGCAGTTAGGTGCGAACGTGCCGGAGAGCCTGTTAGGCGCGCGCAGCGGAGCATCTGTCTCCTGCTCAAGTCTTCAGGGGTCACAGGGGTCATGGCTGGGGACATTGGCGGCCAGACCAACCTAGTTCACTGCCGAGTGCTTTTTCACATTAATGGAAATATTTCTTACTATGTAGCAAACACTATAATTGGTAATAGTATAATTGTAATTTGAAAATGCTTGCTTTGTCTAGAATTGTGAAATAATGTCTGAGGACGATTTAAGTACTATTATATTATTTTTATTGTATGCAATCTATCATGGGTCAAACAGAACATGCATGGTGTGCATTCAAGCCAACTGATGCTTAACTCTTGCGAAGGCATCAGCGACATTTTAATTTTTATACCATCTATGATGATGGTGGTGGTTTGATACGCTAACATTTTTCATACATTTCTGATATTACAAAGTGGTTTTTTCAGAAGCTATTTCCTTTAAGTGATTTCTAAAGATCACAAGAACTATGTCATTACCCGAAACATTCGTGCGTGACTTTCATCACGAAGATGCTGTTAGATCAATGACCTTCAAGCGGTTGGGTCATACCGATATGTACGTGTCTACCCTGTCATTTGGTGAGTGACGTTATTGTCAAATTACTCTGTATTTTTTTTATTCTTATTAATTCGAGAAAAATACTACACACACACACAAAAAAGTGTTATTCTTTTCAGGGGCAGAACCAAACCAAAGACCTCTAAATGCCCAGTCTGCTCTACCAACTGAGCTACTAAAAGGCAAAATTTCCCTCTTGCTTTTTCGTATTTAACACTTCTAAAAACACACTGACATTTGGAATGTCATTTTTCAACCAGCAATTATTGACGGTATAAATTGAATGGCTGATTTGCATTGTTTATGTTTATAGATTTCCTAATTCTACAGATTTCCTGTAACATATATATATATACATATGCTATTGGACCAATACCTGGTCATTAATAGTTTGAGTAGTCTTATTTACATGTGAGACATACTACACATAGTCATGATATCAGCATAAACCAATAAACATATTTTTACGTCATGAAATGGCTATGGGGAATGATTGTATATAAATACAGGTTGATATTGTGGAATCTGTGAAGTCATTTGCATAATAAGGACAACACATAAGAGAGTAAAAACATATATTTTACAAGGATTTTAGCAGAATTACACGTTTCCATCAAAATCTCACCTGTCCTTTTTTGATGAATATTTTTAATTGTATCTTAAAAATCACGTCTATAATCACGATACATGAGCTATTGTAGGTAATGAAAAAAATGTATTTGTAGGCGCGGCTGGTCTGGGGGGTATTTACGGAGCTGTCGATGATTCGCCTGAAGCCATTGTGACGTATGCACTTAAAAGTGGGCTGAATTTCATAGATACATCACCCTGGTATGGGAATGGAAGGTCGGAGGAGTGCCTCGGGCATGTTAGTGTTCCATATTTCTGGAGATTAAACACACGACAAAATACACTTGTTACATCAGACTTAATGAAGTGTACATGCTATATCACATATGATGAAATATATCGCACTTAATGAAGTGTACACACTATATCACATATGATGAAGTATATCACACTTAATGAAGTGTACATGCTATATCACATATGATGAAATATATCGCACTTAATGAAGTGTACATACTATATCACATATGATGAAATATATCGCACTTAATGAAGTGTACATGCTATATCACATATGATGAAATATATCCCACTTAATGAAGTGTACATACTATATCACATATGATGAAATATATCGCACTTAATGAAGTGTACATACTATATCACATATGATGAAATATATCGCAC
>WURV02164184.1:0-15173 GCA_011762755.2 Epimenia babai
AATGTTCTAACATTCGAAAGCTTGCGATCTATATCTCCGCAGTGAGCCATAAAGGTGTTACCACTTAATTTGCTTAACTTACAAGATGTAGTTCAACTGGCATTTGTTACTAAAGAGAGTTGGAATATAAAATCGATATAAAAATAATGATTAATAAAATATGGCCTTGATTATGTTTTACACTAACGATACCAACTACAACTTCTTATCAATACGAAATGCAGAGGGCCTAAATTTGTTAAGTTTAAAAAACCCTCAATAAAATGTAAGCTGTGGAACCAAAAATCATCCTGATTCACCCTCATGTCTACAAAATTCTCTAGCACCATCAATGTCACAACCATGAAGTCTTTGGACCAAGTTCACAACTTCAATATAATATTTGGCAATCATAACGTACAGGAACAAATTTCTGGAGTTCTTTGACTTTGAAATATATAACCATCACTACCTAAAACTCTTTCATTGCAAGGAAGATTAACCATAGTAATTCGCTGTATGTCTCCTGTCAGCCACTTACCGGGAACCTGTTTTACTCCGGAAACTATACAACGGAACGGCTCAAAAGTCTTTCACGCAACTTTCAACAGTCTCAACACATCGAATCTCCTTATCTGACAATTTTACTCCGGAAACGAAACAATGGAATGGCTCAGTCTTTCACACAACTTTCAAGTCTTACAACACATCGAACCTGCTGATCTGACAATTTTACTCCGGAAACTATACAACGGAACGGCTCATAGTCTTTCACACAACTTTCAACAGTCTTACAACACATTGAACCTCCTGATCTGAGAATTTCCATCGAAACATGACAACTTTAGTAACCTTTTGACATTGCCATGTTTAACCCTTTCAGTGCGCACATCGACCGGAGTCGCCCGATCTAGTACATGTTAGAAATGGGATGGGAATCACCTTCTTGTGCTTGTGAGAGATTGTTTTTCATTGGATTAGAGGTTACACTACCCAATAAAACAATGAAATTTATTGGTCATCTTTAGAAATATCTTAGATATTGTTGATTTTTGAACCGTAGTTTCGTTATTAGTCAAAATGGCCGAAGCCTATTGTCTTGGAGATACTAGCAATGAGTAAACGATTGTAAATGAATAATTAGAACGTTTCTCAAACATTTGTTAGTGATTCTGATATTGAAGATGACTTTTAGGCTTTACAGCTTCTGACGAGAATTACACTAATGTAAATTCAGATGATATCTTTTCGGCCCACGAAAAGATAACTTTAAAAACGCTAACCAATGAAAAAAACTAGTTCGTCTATACTATGGGTCCTGTATGTTGGATATATTTGGGATGCAAACAGCTCATTTTATTCATCTTTTATATATCTACAAATAATATTTACATTGTCCCATGATTACATCAGTATTTACCGAGATGCAGTGGTAGACGTGGAATGCACCAAATATGTAAAGATTTCAGGTATAGTGTTCATATTGGTATGTATTCTAGAGGGCATTATCTCCCTTGGAATGCGTAACCTGAAAGGTTCAATATACTTCTACCAGATATTTTCCGAAGCACCATAGTAAGCCATCAACATAGCAAAAAAAAATATTGCTTTTGTGGCTTTAATGCTTCTCAACAATCTTTACAAATTCAAGTAGGATAATCGCATGTCCTCAATTTTAGTCCACCTCCTCGACCATCATAGTTAATGATATATTATTTTATTTCCATTACAATTCCTTGGTTACATCCATCAATTTAAGTAGCCTAAAATTTCAAATCATATCCTATTTTTTTCGCTATCAGTTCTCTCCCACTGAGTTACACAGCATAGCTCCTAAAATATGAGTCCCACCATGTCAAAATCAGTCGGAAGTCGGGAAATCCCCAAATCAGTAAAATGCAATAATACATTACAATATGAAAAATATGGAATTTTGGTTTTTTCCATTTTAGGGTACTTCAGTCATTAAACATTCATAAGAATATATTTTTCTGTATGAAATATACTTAAGATATCGTATTATTACCAGTTTAAACTGTGTGACAATGTTTTGTCGCCGGTGGATTATTATGAATTTAGTAGCATTGGAAAGCAGCTCTCATTCTCTCTCCAGACATGTATAAATCACTTAATTGACAAATTGAGACTTTAGACTGATTTTGACATGGTGGGTCTCATATTTTCAATTAAACCTTGAAGAAATTCCCCAATAATAAAGTTTATTAATCAACATCACGTAACTACGATATTTACCCTGAACGACCCCCATGCCGTTTACACTTCCTTCGCGCAGAAAAAGCAGCATTAGTTCTTCATTGTCACTTAAATCAATGCATCTCCTCTTTGCGTTTTATAAACATTAGATGGTAAAAAAAAATGTGGCTGCATCTACTTAATATTAAGATCATTATCATAATTAGAGTAGTGACTGATAATTGAGCATCTACAACTAACCAGCATAGCCACTTTAGCTATGGTTAAGTAATAGGGAAAGTGTTCCAGTCTAATCTTCAGCTGATAAACAAGTGTATATTCACTGTAGCCATGCACAATAGATATGAATGAAAAATAAGATCCAATACAAATCAGTTTGTATGATGAACCTTTAGAGCTTGATGCATGCAAAAGCGACATGGAGCTCTTAGGACAGGGTTGTTGGAAGTGGGACTTAGAGGCAAAATACCCCTCTTGGGCTGCAAAGACAAATAAAAAACAAAACTTTTTGTCATTACTTTAGTAAATATGAGTTGATTGGCAAGTCACCTTCAATATGTTCAAACACTCATACTGGACGTGGCACCAGCAGATCTGTTCGACTTCCTCACCAGTGTAGTGCCCAATGAATTAAAATGAAATGAATTGAAATTTTATTATAGTGTACTTATTAGCTTAGCTGTCATACACACTTTAAATAAGTAAAAATTCTAACATTCCTGAGACTGTCATGTAATCTATTTATAGGCCTAACTAATCTACAATTAACTAGATACATGTATTAAATACAAATAATGGAGAGCAATGCTAAACAGGGGGCTAAAGAGGCCTCAAGATGCTCACCTCATTTGGATATTAAAACAAAAGGCCAAAGAGACGAAAAAACCCTCTCCTACAACAATAAAAACATTTCGAAATAGGACTGAATGGTCCGGAAGCGCAAAAAAAAACTACTAAGTAATACATAACATTATATAAACTAACAGCTAATCAATGTATTAAAATGATGACCTCGAAGATAACACGTTAAAATGTCACCCATCAGATCACACCAGATCTTTAGATTGCCATTATTGGATAATAACCGTATTCCTCATCTTTCTAGTTAATCATGGTAACCATAAATTTGTAAACTGTCTTTGATGGCCATGTGAAGGGCACTATAAATCAATTAAATTTCATTTTATTTCATTTCATAAAAAGAGTAGCAGCTACGCCGAAATCCAAGCATTATGTGAAGCTAGAGGAAGTTTTTACGAACTCTGTCTGACAGTAATTAATCAATTACTATAAATTTCAGTCGATATAATTTGACAAAGTGAATAATATCATACCAATAGTTGTAAAAATAAAATCTCAATCACAGATAATACACAGAAATCATCTTATAGTGGATTTGCAGTGATTAGTTAACATCATTACTCATCATCATGAGCAGACATATAGACGTACGAATTTACTTATAGGATTTCAGTAGCCATATAAACAAGATTGGCTAATTTAAGTTACAATTACAGTTTAAATACAATTCCTAAAGTATCAAGAGAGTTTTCTTACTGAATGTGTCTATTTCTAGCATCAAAATTGTTAATCCAATTAATCGACCATTCATGTCTGCTAATCAGACTCTTGACAATATTTCTGTAGAGCTTCTCATTTTATACAATCCCTAAATATCCCTCATGGCATAATCCACGAAGTAGTCATTTGCTCAGCAACTCATGAAGCCAAAACTTTTTGCAAGTCAAATTACATTTCTCTCCAGGAATCTCATAAGGCGAGTACTCTTTCCAATTTACTTGTTTATAATAGAGCAGCAAATATCCTACTACTATAAGGATAATTTGTATAATTTAAGTGTTCTGTGTTTTCAATATTAGGCCCATAGTTTTATAAGTTGCCAACAAGCTCTGTATATAGTGCTGTTTTTTTAGAATAGCCTACATTTTGACAGCAACTATAAATAATATGTAATAAATAAATAAATAAATCTGTGACGCAAGTGAAAAGTTTTGGGGTATGGAGATATAGGAAACGAAAACCAAGATACATATCAGGTTGAAAGTCTGAGGAAAGTGGGAGAGCGTAAAGGGATTGAAGAGAAAATGAACTCAAGTAAATCAGAAAGAAGGAAAGATACATTGAGGAGAGAGTAGAAGAGCAAAGGCAAGGAAATGAAGTCTACTAAATATACGCAATGATAAGAGGAGAAAACATCAATGATATAGTGACACAAGCTGAAGATGCGAAAAATACACAAAGGTAGCACCTTGTTGACTGACTATATAGGGACACAAGCTGTAGAAGCAGCCAGAAGAGGTGAGCAAGGAAAATTGTTCGCATTCACAAAGATAGCAAATGAGAGTATCAGAAGGAACATACAAGTGAAAGATAAGAGTGGACAGCTATTAAAAAGAAAGTAGAACAATTACAGAGAAGGAAACAGCACTTTGGAGGGGCCCTTAATTTGGAAGAACCGGAACATCCAGTAGAAACAAAACCCATATTGTGTAATGATATAGAGATCAAAACGGATCCCTCGACTAGATGGGAAATTGAGCAGTGTATAAAATCATTAATGAATGGCAAAACACCAGAAGATGATATACAAAGCGAGGTGTTAAAATCGGATATTGGTAGAACTACTGAGATGCTATATTGGCTGTTTGCTAAAATATGGGAACAAGAGGAAATACCCGATGATTGGGAGAAAGGTATTATTTTGAAGCTTGCGAAGACAGGACTGCACATCAGTGGCAAGAAAACAAAGTGAATGAATTTAAAGACCAGTGGTATTGAATCAATCAGCAAATGATGCGAGAAAATAAAAAAGAGAACAGTTTCACGTACCTTGGTGCAGTAATAAATGCAGAACAGCTGATATAGGGAGTCGTCTAAGGTAAGAAAGGGCTATGTACTTCGAGCTAAGAAAAGTGTGGGCATATAATCAGAATAGTAGAAAGATCAAGCTCCGAATGTACAAGCGCAATGTAATATTGGTGTTGCTATATGGATCTGATTGTTGAAAGATCGACCAAAGAGACGGTCAATGATTGTTGTGTGGTGATGAACTGAACACTCCCGAGAAAGGTAAACGCAGGGAGACCGAAGGAGACATGGCGACGAATGGCTGAGGAGAGGAACGGATTTGGTTGGAGGTCCTGAGGTCCTGCCATGACATGGGACAAAATCAGTTGAGAGAACGGAATTGTGGAATCATAGCATCACTCAATTCACATTAACAGGATGGACTGAAGTCAGAAGCAGAACAAATCATCAATCACTATATATATATATATATATATATATATGTTTTGGAATGATGCCTGTTGTGTGAACACAACACTGATGTACATAGCTAATTTATGGTAAGTAGATATCAAACTTGACATCAGCATTATTTACTCAAACAAAAAAAAATTAGTAGAAATGTGGAATATCTTAGGTCAAGATGTAGCGATGAACATTATGCACAAATGTATGACAAGGCAAGGCATATGACGCAAGATTCTTAGGGCAAAATAACAAACATCGGCAGAAATTACCTCGCATTGCTCGAAACAATCTGAATAAGACCAACCCGCGACATTATCCGCCTCCAGGCCAAGCAGTTTTAAAGATTTTTTAAGTAATAATACAAGTAATGGCAGAAATTACCTCTCATTGCACAGATGATACTCTGAACAATTCTGATACGGCCATCAAATGATATCTTTCAAATAACATGCCTCAGGCCAAGTTTTTAAGTAAAAATATAAACATCGGCAGAAGTTACTTCCCATTGTACTGATGACGATACACCGAACAAATATGAAGACCAACCTGAGGACAATATCAGTTAAATTACAAAGCCTTCGGGCAAACATGTTAACATCAGACAGACAAACTCTAATCAGTAAAGCTCACAGGCGAGCTAAAAATCTGAATGATGGGTGGACCGCTGAACAGATGAACAAAAGACAAAGCCTGATTACAATAGTTCACTGGAGCAATTGCTTAAATGAGCGTAAACAATCTCTGATCTCTAAAAATATTACTTACCTCTGGATTAGTAAAACTAATACCATTCGAGAAAAGAATATTTTAATATACTATGAAATAACAGATTGAAAACTTTGAGTATTTGAAATACAGTTAGTGAAATGACTCCCTGGACTTAATTTCTGCAAAAACATGAAATAATTAGAGACCTATATGGTAAGATGAGTGAATGCCAAACCCATTCAAAGCCTCATTTTCAAAATTACTGAAAGAGCAGCCTCGAATCATTTTTTTCATCATTTTATCGAATAGCCTCCAAGAGCTTTAATTCACCACTACAGATATTAGTAATACATAGTGAATTACTTATTTTCTTTTTTGTGTTAAGTGTTATACACACCTTGATCTCTATGCTGAGGGTGGTAGTATATGGAGAGGCAAGGACACCTCGAACAAAGCACAGGTCGGGCATGGTCAATGCTGATCGACAGTCAGGGTCAAGGCCACGTGTACGACGCTTATCTAATTTATAGAAATATTTTATGCACAATTAATTGATAGCTAAGCTATATTCATCTAAAAATGGAAGATGTTATTGCACTGTTGAAAATTAAAGGCCTGAGAAGTAAAGGACCAATGAATGAACAAGGTAGGTGGATGCTCTGAATCCTTAACAACAAAAGCTTTATTTTTGTTGAATTCTGAAGAAATATACTTCCAATTGCATTTTGCCACAAATTGAGAGAAATATCCAGAAAAACATCAAACAACAAGCTCCGAATGGCCAATATGGCGTTATTCCAGCCAACTTACTGAGGTAAACTTCCTTCTGTCCACTTCAGTATACAAAAGGCCAAAGAGGCCTCAAGACGCTCACTGGACTATTGGGAGAAAAGTAAACAAGAAAAACCAAAAAACAAGGAAACGAGCACTTAAGATGTGAATGTAAATGGAAACTTGATATTATTATAATAATTACAAATATACAATTATTATAATTATCATAATTATCATATTTATTATAATTATCATAATTATTATAACAGTGTAGCCCACTATTCTGTCCCAACACCTTACCCTTACATCATCGGAGATAATCACCTCCAATAAAAGATAGCGCGATGTGATAAAAGAAGTCTATTGTAACAAGAAATAGGTATTATGTACCCGAGTATAACCGTCGATAACGGTAAAGTGAATATCTTGAAACAAGCCTACTAATAAGAAATCTGCATTCCTGACGATGCCATACAGATAAGTGCGCGTAATGGGTACATGAGTGTTGGATATCTGAGAGCAGATGGAACAATCATCTTCTCTTAGCTCAACACCCATGGTCATAACAGATTAAATGAAACTTAACGATTTAATTTGTAGATGCACTTCTTCATTTTCCCTCTTAAACTTTTCCACCATAATCTGACGATAGAAATATACTTTTACTACAAGTATTATGTTAAAACTGATGATGGAAACGCAGTATAATGAATAGAAATAAGTCCAACGCATTTGTGGTCTTCATTTCACATTTTTTAGTTAGCTAGTAATTACTCGTCTAATAAAAGAGAGCGTGTATATATCGCATACTCCACTGAATGTGTAATAGTTGATGAGTATGAGGTAATGAAATGATGATATCTAGCAAAGAGTTAAGCACCATAGGAACCATCAAGATAGTATTTAGAACACAGCCACATCAGATGGGAGAAGACTTGACGTAACAACGCTGTAGGGGCTACCGTTAAGCAAAGCGTTAGTACAGATAATTAGATAATTTATAGCGAGTATATTATATATAACAAACGAAAAAATATTTCAAGAAACCTGGTCTACAGGGCTGAATGCTCCCCATGATATGGGCTATGGACTCGGGTGATAACTCAATCAGGTTCTGAAGTAAAAAAACATTTGGATAGAGAAATGACTATACAATATATACATAAAACACAAAACCATATGGCTAGATGGTTTCATTTCCAGCAGAAAAAGATGAATAATAAGAAAACATATGATTTTATATTCATTTTTAAATTCATCATGTATTGAATATTACAAACAATACACATTAGTCATAGTATTAATTAATTATATAATTAATTAGTAATAATTGAATACACATGTGATAGTAATAAATGATAATTACCTGTAAGCGAATTTCATCAATTTTATACAACCAAATGTGTGATGGAAAAATTGATGTGAAATGATGTCCACTTCCGGTGCACAGACAATTTGTCAGAATATCAAACCAATCGAGGGCATTCATGGATGACAATAATAACTCTTTCATGAGGGAGGGAATGATTAAAGTGGTTAGTATTGTAATAATCCCAAAATAAGTTTGGGTCGTAGATTTATTTATCCATCACACACGTGGCTGTATAAAAAACTGAAATATCTGCTTACAGATCGGTATCTTTAACTAGCAATAGACATATATTCCAATTTTGCTTCTGGGAGAATTGACATGAGATTTAATCAAAAGGCTAAAAAAGGCCTCTAAATATTTTGATATCAAGAAAAGACACGAAACAGGCCTCAATACACTCATCAGAATATTAAAACAAAAAGGCCATACATGCCTCAAAACATTCATGCAGATATTAAAACAAAAGGCTAAAGAGGCCAGAAAAACACTTTTGGAACATTTAGAAATAGGACTGAATGGTGCGGGGATATAACAAATAAAGAAATTGACTAAATGATAAATGAGATAATATAAACTAACAGTGAATCAGTGTATTAAAATGAAAAAAGTGATATCCTCAAAAATCACACATTAGAAAGTTTAGATGAAAATCTCACAACCGTTTACATCACATCTTTTATTATTATTGGATAAAAAATAGTAGCTGTGCTGTAAGCTTTGATATAATATGGACATGTTGATGCTGGGATATGTATTAAATGTGAACATTACGTAAAGCGAAAGTAATTTCACGAAAACTTGCGTGAAAGAAATTAATCTAATCATATAATTTCTATCAATACAATTCTACAAAGTGAATAATAGTGCCAACAATAGTTGTAAAATTGTAATCAATCTCGCTAATAGCACGCAGAAATCATTATATGGTGAAGTTTCAATGATCAGTTAACATCATTGCTCATCATCATGAGCAAACATATATATTTATGGAGATAATTATGTGATTTCAGTAGCCCCCAACACGATTGATGATTTCAGTTACAATTACAATTTAAATACAATTCCCAAATAGTACCAAGAAAGGTTACTTACTGAAGAATGTGTCCAGTTCTAGCATAAAATTTCCATTTATTGATAATTCCTGTCTGCGAATCTGAGTCCTAACATAAGTATTCCCAATAGAATAATCCACAAAGGAGGGATTTGTTGATTACATTCCTCTCCCACAATCTCATCCTGTGAGAATGACTCTTTCAATTTTACTGGTTTATAACAGAGCAACAAGTATACTACTACTATATTGTACATTTATGAGGTTCTTGCATGACACGAACTAGACTGCGTATTAAATTGAAGTGGGCTGAGATCACTCAGTCTGAAAAGTCTACTGGAGTGTGGAATGAACGCATTATATTTGAATGATGCCTGCTGTGTTTACACCACATTACTGGACATATGAAGATAATACAATTGTATTGCATACTGAACACTCAACTCCCACTTCTACAAGGAGGGCTATGAAACGACAAGTTATACTGTATAATGATACACAGTTCTAAGATAGCTTATTTATGGTAATTAGAGATCAACTGTTGTTATCAATAGCATTTAGTCAAATTGAAAAAGATTGATAGAAATGTGGAATGTCTGATATCATCAAGATGCAGCTATGGATGTTATGCGCAATGTTTATGACAATAAAGCATAATAGCATAAGATTTGTTGGGCAAACTTATCAACATCAGCAGAAACGACTTCCCATTACTCGAATGACAATACCCTGAACAAATCTGAATTAAACTAATCCAAGGACAATCAATATCTGCCAAATTACAAAGCTTTAAGCCAAGAGATTTTTTGAAAAGATGTTTTTTACAGTAAGAAAAGGCCAAATAGGCCTCAAGATGCTCACCTAAATACAAACATGGAAGAAAAACAAAGTGGGGATTACATAAAGAGAAGAGGTATAAAATAGACAAAAAATGAGATAAAAAGAGATAAAAAAACATTTAAGAGATAAAAAATGGATAGGAAGATTTCAAATATTGGTCAAAAACCCATAAAAATTAGATAAAAAATCAGTATAACTAGATTAATGACACAGGTAATTTTAAGGTGAACAATTAAACGTTACTATAAAGTAATATTAAATATGATTAGTAAATACACAAATCTTGACACGATTCGTAGCTACGAGGATGCATGATGTAAACATAAGCATGGTGATGGCGACCTCTGCGATAAGCTGTGATGACAATACCATGAACAAATCTAGAAGAGCTATAGGTATAGGTTTTTCCTGTGCATTTCTCTCCAGCTAATTATAGAACCACATTGGCTATCCTAATTACCATCAAATATATATGGGAACACCGCAAAAATCAGCCAATCAATTTATAGTCCATCATCATGCTTGTTACAGATATCTGTGTATATTGTGCGCTATGATATATGGACTTTAAACATCAGTGGTTCTAAAAAAAACGGTGCTAAATACCTAAATGCACAGGAATAATCTCGTCCCTGTAGCTCAGTTTGTAGAGCACCAGACCGGTTATCTGGGGGTCGTGAGTTCGAGTCCCATCAAGGGTATAGGGTTTTTCCTGCGCATTTCTCTCCAGCTAATTATATAACCACATTGGCTATCCTAATTACCAAATCTTGAAGAGACCAACCCAAGGACAATATCTACCAAATAGCAGACCTCTGCAATAAGTGGTTCTTGGAAAGATTTTTTAAGAAAAAATATGAACATCGGCAGAAGTTACTTCCCCTACCAGCGATGGCGATACCATGAAGAAATCTAGTAGAGACCATCCCTAGGACAATATCTGCCAAATGGCAGACCTCTGTGATAAGCGGTTCTTGATAAAAAGATTCAAGAAAATGTTAACATCGGATGGATGGACGGACGGACAATGGACAACCTCCAATGAGAAAAGCTCACCGCTTTAGCTGAGGTGAGCTAATAATGACATATCGCCCCTATATTACATTCAATTACAATCACTATGCCCCAGTAGATTTTGAAATAAACTGGTTAAAATGGTAATATTGATGTTCCTTTAAAATTGTTTCAAAGCTCAGGATCATACCTGTCATTTTTGATGTTTCAGAGGACAATACAAGAAAGGGATTTTCAACTTCTTAGTATAAGACAAGCATCATACTTTTGGGATGTCAATTTCTATTTTAAAAGTTTTTTATATTCAGTTAAATATGGTAGTTTGTTTTATATGTTCAGTATGGTATTTCATATAAATGAGGGGACGATAAAAGGTTTTTTACTTTTTTGCAAGTTTTCCTAATTCCAAGCATAATTATTGTTTATTTCCTTTTATAGGCAAGAAATGCTAAAGAACAATGCTGGCTCGGCAACGATGTAATCCTCCAGCCCATTCATGCATACATATTTCTACATGTCATCATCAAAAACTAAATAAATTGGCATCTTGAAAATTTTGTCCAAATATTTTTCAAATTTATCTCAAATTGTGTAATAATGGGCTGTTGTTTCTATACTCAACAAAGATCACCAGTTTCTAACCATCCTTAAAATCTGAGAAACTTGATAATGTTACGTCTCGGAAATCTGTAATTATTTTGACATTTCGTGTCATATTTAGCCCATGAACATCAGGGAAATATATAAAAAGAATTAAATTTTGTCCCAACTGTAAAAAATACTTCATTGGATAAAAGACGGAATGTCCAAAAATCGGAATACTGGAATCCAAAATATTCCAGTACCCTCACGGCATCTACAGTTAATGAAACTAAAATATTCTACGCACCATGGTACAAGGGTTAACCTAAGACCCTTACTGGTTTGGTGACAAAGTGCTGCGAAATGAGACAGCTAAAGACATTGTTCATGTAGTCGCCCATGTCCTTCAGTTGGCTATAGATACGCTCAGCTCCATCCTGATTACATGGTACAGATTACACGGTACAGATTACACTGATATTATATAGGTAATAGCAACATGGATAAATAAGCACTTATATTAAGTTATCGGTAAGCTGTGAGGACTTGCTGATACATGTCACAGAGTGGCCTCTCAATGACTTTGGAAGTGTAATAAGTTACTTTTACCTTATTCGGAATTTTCCAGTTTCAAATTTCAAAATATTAAGAGATCATAAAAGCTGAGAGGCCTTAAGACACTAGTCGCAATTTTAAAAACCCTTAATAACTGATGAAATGACCAAACTTTATAACTAGCAGTTCATGAGATTTTTTAAATGATAGATAGATGAACAATGGTTACATATTATAAGAGAATGCGCTGTTTAACTAAAAATTCATTGGATTATTTAAGTCACTATGGTAGATCATTTAAACAAATGTTAATAAATGGTATCAAATTGAAATAATACAGATAACATAATACTAACATTGAATAGGTTCTGTTGAACAAAGGCCGTGATCTGTTTACAAGGCTGTTTCACGAGACGATAAACGATCTGCTTCTGGAATTACAAGCACAGATTACAAGACATCCACCATGACAACAAACTGGTACAACAGTATAATTCCCATCATCATTTGTGGCAACTTCAGTAGCATCATTGATTTTATCGTTATAATAGTGTCCCTAGCGTATGTATATATATGTCATGTATTGTCTTATATCCATGACTGCATGACGACTCGGGAGACGCTCCAGGTAAGGCGTGCTGCATGCTTGTAAGCCAGCTTATGCGTAAAACAGTGCGAATGCTTTGTTCATGAGCTAAACGCATTTCTAAGGGAGTGCTCAACATCGTTGATGTATGTTTCTTTAAACCTTTATAAGGCACGGTGTAATTGAAGAGGGGACAGACAGTCGCAGTACGCAGTCGTGGACTGTTAGATTGTCATTATTCTTGCCATTTGGATGATTACCGAAAAACAAGAGGCCACAAAGGCCTTTCGGCACTCATTTGACTATTGAGAAAAAAAACGACGCTTACCTGGAAAAAGAGACAAGATGGCAAAAATGCCTCAAGACGCTCACCTGAAAAAGAGGAAAAAAAGACAAAACAAGAGGCCATCTTGATATTAAAACGAGAAGACAATAAGGAGACTGCCTGACATCAAAAACAGGAGGCCAAAGAGATCTGACAATACCCTATACGACACAAACAGGAAAATACAGATTTGTGGAAAAAACGCACGCTGAAATCACATCTAATTGCCAAAATTTAGATGTCCTAAACAAATCTGAATGAGACCTACACAGACAATATCTGTAAAATGGCAGACCTTCGCTGCTTCACACTAAGCACATGTGGAGATAACGATTTTGAAATAAAAAGTTGATAGGAATTAGCCCCCTTTGCTCCTATGACGAGATGCTCAACAAATCCGAAAAATACTAACCCAAGGACAATATCCGCTAAATGGCATACCCTTGCAATAAGCAGTTAAAAAAATTTTTAAATAAAAATACGAACTTCAGCATAAGTTACTTCCCCTAGGTGCAATGACGATACGATGAACATATCTAGAAAAGACCAACCCAAAGACAATATCTGCCAAATAGCAGACCTCTGCAATAAGCGGTTAAGATTTTTTTAAAGAAAATGTTAACATCGGATGGATGAATGGACGGATGGATGAACCAACAAACTCCGATAATAGCATAAGCTCAGGTGAGCTAAAAATATATTGACAGATTGTGAGATGTGGATAGAAATGACAGATAAAGTTAGCGTCTCCAGTTAGCATGTCCAATATGTGGCAGGCATTTTGATCACTAAGTAATGAGATTGATAAAACAACAAGGAACAAAAAGGAAGATAAAAAAATTCATATAAAAGCGCTTGAGATGCTTTAATATATGAAAAGACTTTAAAAAATCTTCGCAAAAGAGAAAAACAAAAAAAAGAGAAAGAAAAGGACCAAAAGGCTTCCTCCTACACTCTGATATTAAAACAATAGGCCTCCAGACATTCGGATAAACCAAGAGGCCAAACAGGCCCTCAAAACACTCATTCAGATATTAAAAAGGCCAAAAACACTAGGATATTAAACAAGAGGCCAAATAGGCCATGAAATACTCTTCTTGAACATTAAAAACAATTAGAAAATTTTTTCTTAATGAGGTTCTTAGAAGATTTTTTAAGTGAAAATATGCAAACATCCCCTGAAATTACTTCCCCATTGGTGATAATGATATGCATAACAAATGTGAAAGAGTCCAATCTAGGCATAAAATCTGCCATATAGCAGAGCTCTGCAACAAGTGGTTCTTGATATTTTGTAAGTAACGATACGAACGCTAGAAATTACTTCTCCTTGGTCAGATGATCAGAGCATAACAAATCTATAAGATAGACAACCTAAGCAGAATATATGCCAAATGGCAAAGCTCTTTGAAAAATGTTTTTTCAAGATTTTTAAAAGAAAATGTTAACATGATACGGACGGAAGCTTATCCCTTCATTGAAAGTTATGGATTACCATGCCAAAAATGCTTTGACAGGTAAGCAATGTTCATTATCGTATACAAATATTCACACAATTCCCTATTTTTTATTACCTAAAATAATTAACAGAAATCCACTCATACATTAGCTAAGATTTGTATCTATTCAAATAACCCGATCAAAACATACAGGAATGTATATTAGACCCAGTTTATACTGAATATTATGAGCCATGCATTATGTTACGTATTAAGGCCAGTGTATACTGAATATTATGAGCCATGCATTATGTTACGTATTAAGGCCAGTGTATACTGAATATTATGAGCCATGCATTATGTTACGTATTAAGGCCAGTGTATACTGAATATTATGAGCCATGCATTATGTTACGTATTAAGGCCAGTGTATACTGAATATTATGAGCCATGCATTA